>CM023450.1:160178846-160321821 GCA_013339765.2 Haemaphysalis longicornis | reverse complement strand
GGATGCAGTAGTGCTGGGTCAGGTTGCTGAAGCATCGGATGCGGAATTCGTTCTCAAGCTGCACGAACCACAGTAAACTGCCTCTCTTAAAAGATCTGCCGTCCCGGAAACGTGACGTTGGGCGCTGTACGAATGACTTCCCGAATGCAGACCGGCGTGGTAAAGCCATGGCTGACGTGTCGTAGGGCGCGATTGCAATGATGGCGTAGCCCTTGTGCCGCCCCCTAAGACTGTTGTTGTGCATGCGCCTTGAAATGCGTTGCGCGCTCGTTTTTCGGTCAACAATTATGAAGGAGACGTGAGGAAACATCGCGACTTCTTTTTTTGCGGAGCACAGAGCGATGAGCAGAAGGTGTGAACTGTGGTGCAGACGGCTGAGCCCTGGCGCCAGAGAACATGAAATGGTTTTTTGCAGAACAATGAAGACCGGCGCCGGCCGCAGGGACGCTGAACTGAATATAATTTTTGGCCTGGCAGGGACACCTGAATATAATTCTTGGCCTGCGACTCACGCAAACTAGCTCTCAGGTTCGAAGGTAAGCACTGTGCCTGTGTAAACCTTCCCCACGGACCTGTCCTGTCGCCCACGGACCCAGCCGGCTCTCCCTACAGAATTGTACAATTTGGAGCTGGGCCAGCCATTTCCGTAAAAAGGCGTGCCTGCCGCACCCGTAAATGTTGCAAGGCGAATGTGGGCGACGGGTTAGGGCCTCAGAGAAAGGAGATGCGTGCATAGTGATGGCCATTCGAGCTTACAAGCCACTTTTTTTATCTGTTCTCTTACCAGGAGGCACTAGAGCACAGCAACGACGATGCTGCTACTGCGGATGCTTCGACTAAAGAATCCGCACTGCCATCCCGACGACTGTGCCTGCCTCAGCAACAGGTTTAAGGCAGCCATGATAATACAGCGAAATACATTTCATTCACTTGTTGAATGAAAGAACGAAGCACTAGAGTTATGTACAGATATGTGCACCCAATCCTAGCGGATAGTCCAGTCGGAGCGGAGAACGCGTGCAAAAGGGCTGACGCGTGGCCCTAAATATGTTTGCTCGGGACATCGATTACGCAGAGTGATGTGAAGGATTCTCCTGAAAGTGCCAGTATAATGAAGTGGTTTCGGCGTCTTAGTTTGGCCTGAATAGAGCAGGCATCGATGTCTCTAGGCAGTGACTTGAGGATAAACGTCCACATGGCGATGTCTGCGTAGGTGCGCAGGTGTCGTTGCGATCATGGAAATCAATAGGAGGCTTGAGTTTCGGCATAGGCGGTAGTACGTGTGGCTTCGGATTGTGTGTGCTTGGTTGTTTCACGAGTGACAGAAGACGGTTCCACGGTTGTTTGTTTTGCGGTTGTTCACGGTTCCAAACCACAGGGTTTTTGAGGTCGGTGTATAGATTGGCTCGCGAAGGTTTCGCGCAAAACGGGGAAAAGGTCTCGCTCTGGAATGGCGGGTACGTGATTTATGTATCTTGTCGTTCGGTAAAGCAAAATACCTGTATTCGCAAGCTTAACAATTTGGTCCTTTTGCTTCGCTGCTTTCCACAAGCGCCGACCCAAGGTGCGGGTACTCTGTGCTGAACGCTGAAATGGGGGAGGGCGCCTTTTCGGAATGACGAAGAAGGTGCTCCGCTGTGAGAAGTGCTAGCTGTACCGAACGACAACGTTGATCATGCTTAGTCCGGTGCCTCCACGTAACCAATTTTCTTGACAGGCTGGCTTTTGCTAGAAAGGTTGTCTTACCACGCCCACACATTTTGCACTGCGCATGTGGCAGGCGGGCCATGTTATCGGAGGAAGGAGAAACAAACACAATGGGTGGCGTTCGAACCTGGCAGCCAAATTCCTTTTTTCCTCTTTCCTTGCTGGCCACCCCACAGCCTAGCGTGAAAATGCTGATGGTGCATATGGTGCTACACACCAACGATTGCCGCTATGGTTGCGCTAAAGCATTTTATGCAGTTCTTTGTCAATGTGGAAACTCATTCATTGGATGCATACGGCGATCCACTGCCCCTGACTCTTGGTGGCACAAAAGTATCGGGCCTCTCGTACTATGGAGTCATGTTCTTTCAAATATAGAGATTGGTAGACGACCGAAAAGCAGTGGAAGGTTCACTTTATCAGAACACAATTTGCTGATGTATTGTGGGGCGCGTTGTGGAGATACCGATTGCGTAAGAAAATTTGACAGCTTGAGTAGTCGCGGTGTTTCCTCTACTATTACTAATTCTCAAAACTGGGAAAGTAATTTGTCGCACTAAGTCTTTGGTAGGTCGCTATGTTTGCATAATGAACCATCGAGGTGCGCTGCAAATTCCTCTGCAGCCTGGGGTGAGGGTCAGTGTGATGACAGAAAATATGTTACCTGTATAAGGATTTGTATTGGGGCAGTAGAAGGTCAAGCGTTTTTTTGCATTGACTTCTGCTAGGAGCTTTTCGGTACAGGGAGCCACTGTCTTCACTAACAAGTAACACTAGGGATCTTGCGGTTCATAAATATGGTTTATGAGGCATAGCCGTTATTTGTAGAGATTATGCCTGGTGTTTCAGACAACAATCTGGAATATCAGGTCTAGGCGCCATAGACTACGCTCTCCTGAGTTGAACCGTGGCCACCATTCACGAGACATAAGGGTAGGTGCTGACATCGTCGCAGTGCTGGTTTCAGCACCTGGACAATGTTTGTTATGGGCTTGGCATCTCTAGTGACGTCCACCTTGTGTAGGTCAGAGTGTTTAGGAAGCTGCGAAAGCGTGGATATGCTCCGTTCAAAAATGGGGGGAGGGGAAAAATGTCTTCCAGGGTTCGTGACATGTATGTCATTGCACAAGACGAGGTGACAGAGCATATAAGTACCGACCAATCGTGCTTGACTGTGGTCACGAATATTTCTGACACTTGAATGTGTAGCCCAAGTAGGACGAGTTTGGCTGTAACGTTGCTGGACGTACTCCATGGTTTTTGCGAATAAGGCATGCAAGACTACTGATATCGAATTTGTGAGGGTGAGTTATGGGCCAGCGCAGAAATTTTCAAACTGAGAGAACATGAAGACAATGGCACGATTTTTTTCTCAACATTTGATTGCAGCTAAACAGAGGGGAAAGTAGGTGATTTCATTAAATGCCCTAGAGCGGTGGGAAACGTTTGTAGCACTTTGTTCGTTAACACTAGTTGGAAAGGTCGGGGAAATTTACTAAAAGGCTGATGCCCGCGGATAAGGTAGAGATAAAATTCTTCCAACTGTTCAACGTAGAAATTTGGGCTAGTTCGTTACGACTTTAACATGGTAAGAAGCCCGCAAGAGGGGAACAGAAGAGAGACAGTGACACGGGACGAGCACGACACATCAAGTGACGCTTTACTGACAGGAGGGCAACATAAATATAAATGTACAGAAACTCTAAAAAAGATACGGAAAGCGCAGCTTTCCAGAGAATGTGACTGAAGCTGAATATCGGCTTTTTGTGCGCAAAGCCAGAGACGATGTGTTCACGAGTTCGTAATTTTCCCGGATAATGCAGAAATCCTCGAAGATCTGCCTTTGCAGCTGTGTTCTAAAGCTGCGCAGGATGCGTGTTCCCTGAAATTCAGGCGTGCAAGGGCACCGCCGGCAGTGATCTGTAAAATGTCCTCCCCCCGCCAATAATTTGCGGCTGCCCGATGCCCTCTAAATCTTTATTAATGCAGCGTCTGGTCGGTCCGACGTAGCATCTCCACAACCTAATGGAATCCTGTAGACCGCACCACCTTCACAATCCATGAAGCGTGTGAAACGCTTAGTTGTGCAGCCAGCTTTCCCAGCTTCTTTGTTAACATTTTGCACGTACGTGCAAGCTTGCCTGGCGCTTGCAAGTTTATGCAACATCAAGCCCTCCTGGCCCCCGTTAGGGTCAGGTGGGCTGAACATACCATCCCCGGTCCAAAACAAAAGTCCTTAACTACTATTCGGCCCATTCCAAGACCGTGAAAAGGGGTATCGCCCAAAACTGCAATCGCTCTGCTCTCAAAAAGTCCTGTGACCACCAAGTTGCATGCAGCCTTCAGCACCAAGCTCGATGCCTGCGCAATGCTTGTTTTCCTGCAGAATAGTTGGATTCCATAGCTGTTGAACTCTGATCAAAGCTGCAAATTCAGGAGGCAGGCAAGTCTGAAACCAACCTGAATGTCAGAAAGCGCGTTCTGTCGTCGCGCCATATGTAGACAACCAGTTCCGACCGGTCAAAAAGGGGCGGGAAGATGCGGCCCCCATACTGACTTTTCAGCGCCAGGCAAGCTTGCACGTATATGCAAAATCTTGAAAGAGAAGCTGTAAAGGCTGGCTGCACAACTAAGCACTCCACACGCTTCGTGGATCGTAAAGCAGGTGTGGCCTACATGATTCCACTATATTGTGGAAGATGCTACGTCCATACAGACTCGACGCTGCCGTAATTAAGAGATTGAGAGAGCATCGTGCAGCGTAAATACATTGACGGGGGAGAGCCTTGGCAGATCACTGCCGGCGGTGCTCCTGCACGCCTGAATTTCAGGGAACACGCGTCCTGCGCAGCTTTAGGACACAGCTGCAAAGAGAGGTCTGTGAGGCGTTCTGCATTTTTAAGAAAAATGAAGAATGCGTGAGCACACCATCTCTGCCTTTGAAACACAAACAAAAAGCCTATGTACAGCTTCATCACATTCTCTAGGAAAGCTGCGCCTTCCGTATCTTTTTTAGCGTTTCTGCGGATTTATATTTATGTTGCCTTTCCTCTCAGTAAAGCCTCAGTTGATGTCTAGCGCTCGTGCCGTGTTACTGTCTCTTCTTCTGTCCCTGTCTAGGTACGCCTTTTACCATGTCAAAGTCTTCGAACTGTGTTCTATGTTCTTTGCCGGACGTGTGTTTGCAATGTAGGGGTACGATCCCTCTGTGCGTTCCTATATTGCCGACCGGCCCTGCAAGTTATTACAACGCAGGTGTTTGCAAGGAAAAACCTTCGCACCTACACTTGCACGAGTGAGCGTAGTTTTTACCACCAGCGCTGTTTAGGCCGGACGCTGTCCGCCCACCTTAGCAAAAACCCTGAAGCCACAAGAGAAAACTGTTTATGGAGGTCGCGGGAATTGAAACCCAGAATCTTTATGCCTTGAACAGGAAATCCGACACACTGGGCCACCCGAATAGCCCTAGCTGTAAGGGGTTTGGAGCCGTTAGGAACAATAACATGTGCAGGAAACTTGAAACAGAAAAGCTTCCCGTGGTCGGCACGGAACGTGGATCCCTCGCGTTTTAAACCCGGCATCTTTCCGATTGACAAAATCATCGCATTCCTACGCGCAGAATTTCTTTAGATTCGTAGCGCGGACGTTCACTTTGGACTTGGCCGCGGGATCTAGCGCTTGCTTCCGCGATCCACTTTAAGAAAACGTGGAAGCCTGCGGATGAAACGATCCGGCCATGCCAGTCACGGAGAACATTTCAGCGGAAAGTTCAGGAATAAATGGGAGCTGATGACACATGGAGTGGAAACCATCTGAAGCAAACTTAAGTCAGGTCAAGCGTTCAATTGAAGGAATAATGATCTGAGTAACACTTAAAGACAGAAAACGACTTTTGTGGCCCGTACGATAATCTTGCGTACAAGATATAGTTCAACTTATGAAAAAGAAATGGACTTGGCTGGCCCCATAAATTAGTCGAAATGACAATCGGTGGACTACCAGTTTACAGAGTGGAAATCAAGAGACGGGTGTAGAAAAAGAGGCAGCCTAAGTATTTGATGGAAGGAAAAAGTACGAAATTCGGAAACAAGCAATGGACTGCAGCGACGGGGGATAGGAGCGGTTGGATGTCAATGGGAAAGGCCTTCGACCTGCCGTTGATGATGATAGCGTACAGCTGGATCTTCGACGTAAGGGGTTGGACGGTAAGCTCCGCTCTTCTCCAGCATTGCACCTAAAGTGCAAGCTCTACCAATCTTTACATTTCGCTCGTTCCACTGCGCAATACGCTCAGCAAGACAGCTAAGCGAAGCCTAAACATGGTGCCGTTGCCAACGCTTAAGATACGCCTCAGTAGCGCGGCTTCTTAGCGCCTTTGGTTCATTACTCTTAGGGATTAACCACTTACGTTGTGCATAAGCGCAATCTCCCATAACCAACTCCAACTTCTTGTGTCCACTGACCAGAAGAGGGCATCATCCTAAAGAAATTATGGCCCGCCGATCTCATGGCTACTTTTGGTGTGTGTACACAGTTTACGGAGGCTGAAACTGAGGCTACACCGCTGGGCATCCAGGAGAAAAGAAACCCAGTCTTTATTAAATCTCTTAAGGAAAAGCTGCTGTCAAATTGGAAAAGCCAAGTGTGGACATTGAGGAAAATGAACGCATGCGTATTGCGGATACCTTGCCTCCGACGTACTCCTGAATGACTCCTGAAAAAGAATAAGCAAATTTGTGCCGGAACTCCATCAGGAAAGCTCGAGGCGAACCTTTGCATAAGAGGAGCCACGAAAATCAATGCAATAACGTAGGTAAGACGGAACAAGATTCTAATCCGCTTTCAGAAATAACATGCAGCAAGAACAGTCATGTATTATCAAAATGATACATTTGAACTCCGCAAAGACCTAAGGCGATGTTCTGGAGCACATGCTCAGCCGTGAACCAAGGGCAGTTGTGTGCCCGATGGCAGGAATGTACTGACATAAGCGGTAGTGGAGCCGAACTAAATGTTCCTGGTCAAGAGAATGAGTGCAGGGTGGAGTGTGCGTGTTGCAGCAAAGGCAACCCAGTTGATAGCCCCAAGTGTGAAGTGAAAAAGAAAGCAAATGAGGCTGTAATGAACGCAACTTACCTCGAAATTTTTATAACATATTTAAAAGTTACAAGAGAAGATTGCATGTTATATAGCAGAGAAGAACGGCGGAGCATCTGCGGCTGTAAAACTGTCTCGCAGCAAGGGTAGTCGCAAGCAAAATCGCCTCAATCGCAGCCGAAGCCGCAGCCACATCAGAGGAGAACGCACATAGGAAGTCAAAAATCACAGTCAGACGAGGACTACGTACGTCTGGCTGTGGAACCAGGGACACGTACGTCCCCACAATCACCACACTTCACAACACTGCGCTGTTGACATTCCTTGAAGTCCAGAAATAATCTTCATGCACTCAAAGGCTGACGTTGCACCATTAGCGCCTGCTACCGTTGCAATGGTTGCGATCCCTTTTTCTTTGAAGAGTTTCATGATGCTCTACAGCTGATACCTTGAGCCTCGAATAACGCCACTGTCCTCCTTATCAGTGACTTTAACTTTCCCGCGATTATCAGGTCGGACCTACACTTAACCATGTCGATACAGAACGTTGCAAAATACTGTTTGAAATACGCTTGCCTTACTTTCAAGGTATTTCATATGATTAGCTTATCCACAGAAACAACTCATGAATAATCAAGCCTACTAGATTTAGTTCTCACGTCCTAACTAGATAATGATTTGTTCGTCTCTAGCCAATGCAGCCTTAGTGATCATGTCTCATTCAATGCACTTTTCAATGCAACTGGTCCAACTTAACATAAAGAAACGGCAACCCTTTCGGACAAAGCATATTATCAAGGTATAAATTATGAACTAGCTTCTTTCTGCGACTTCTTTCTGGAGAATTTTCCTAAGCGTTCGTTGACGGAAATTGAGGGCTCTTTAAAAATATTTTCAGCAATTAATAAACACATACGTCCCCAAAATTACGATTACAGAAGGGCCCACTTTGCCATGGTACACTAATATTTTAAAATAGCTTAGGAACAAAACAAAGACTATTCCGGTCAGTAAAAATACCAAACTCAAAGTACGCGTGGGAAGAATATCGAGACACTATATAAACTTGCGAGTCATCTCGGACCCTAAGCGGTCATCCTCCTTGTCCAGTGGAAACATACAGGCTACGCAAAATATCCAAAACGTTCTCGAACACCATTGGCCGAAGTCATGATAAAGCCATTCGGTATTAGATCAAAAAACGTTCCATCGCGCAGTTCGAGGTCGCAAAATACCAAACTTTACATTTTGCTAAGTGGTTAACGATGAACCGGACAGCTGCGAGGATGTCAGCAAACCTCTTTGCGACTGTCGGTGGGAGGGCTCTGATGACGTCACTAAATTTGGTTTTTGAGAGGAATTAGCGCCTAGCTAGAATCGCGCTGCTAGCAGTTGCTCATAGCTATAAGAATGTTTCAAGTGACGCAGTAGGTGGCACTGGGTGGGTATAGGAAGGGGCAGGCTTGTAGTCATGTGGGAACAAATCTGGATGCCCGGAAACTAGGCAGTTTGGTTGCACGGCATACTGGAACCATTTCACAGACTTCTGTTGAGCAATATTTGTCCCGTTGTATGTCCAAATCGCAGGAGCAGGAATTTTTTACCTTTGGCCATTCTCGCAACTTTCAATTTCTTGAACGGCTTTCGGCTTGTGTTGGACCAAAAAGCCTAAGACGGATGGGCGAGCTATGTTTGAAAGATAGCAGCAACGAAAACGACTGCGCAGTCGGTCGGCCTGTCTCCGTCTCTTTTTTGCACAACTATAATTTCCGTATGTTCTGTTAGGCGCAATCTTCAGAGTAAACCGCTTTATTCTGTGGGTTTCGTACGTCCTCTACCGAGTCGTTCTTCATTTTTTTTATCTTCTTTATTCATTTTATGCATGCGTACGCACTTTTTATACTCGAAAAGATATCTCGCTTACCTTCTCCGGAAGCCAACGGCTTCGCTAGACAGTACAGTTCTCATAATCTGTATATAGAAGGTCATGACGCCAGAACCGGGATATGAAAGAAGGCAGTAAATTAGGAAAAAAACCATTACATCTTCCTTCAACATGTCTCTTCATTCTTCAAAGCAGGTTTCTAGGGACCGGTTTAATAACTGGACGTCAAATTGTGCATCCAACGTCAAGAATTTACAGTAAAAATTTACACACGGAGTGTCTGTAACGATTGAGGCGATAGGATCAATTGTGCACACTTTTTTATGAACGGTATTTGTAGCACGTATATATCCTTATGAACCCCTTAATGCCAGGTTTTGCAGTGGTGTATCTCTGCTAAATATTTAGCTTTTTGTTTTGTCGTCACTTACCAAATGTTTTGCTTCGAAATAATTTGTTGCAGCTATGTAAAATTGTTTCTGAATGCACAGGCGCTGGTTTCGGTATTACTGGTACATCATCAAACTTTGCATAAAGACGCCAGCTGGGCAGTCTGCTGTCCACACCAAAACACATTCTCCGTCATGAAAAGCACTGTGAATATTATAAAAAACAAATTTTGCACATTTTTGCAATTTGTTTTGCCGTTTGCAAACATTCTACCTATTATATCTGGTTAAACTTGAGTTCCTATGCACCTAATGCATCTCTAGAGTATCACTGAAGTAACCACACACTGCTCAGCGGGTAAGGCAAGGTGCGATGACAGGATTTTGTCTTGAGGGGGGCAAACCCACTGCACAGTAGGGCGTAGGGGTCGCAAACTGAAGTAAACAAACTTTCACACATGATAGACATCACATATAAAAATAAAGCCCTTTTCTGCTCGTAGCGGTGAGAAGTTTCAGTGTTTATCAACGCTCAAAGCTTACATGAAGGAACGACCACGTTAAATTATTGTATCATTTTAACAAACAAAATGATTGGAGTAGCAGGCTTTTGAAATAAAGTTCTCCTTTCGACCAAATAACGATGTAAAGTTAAATGATGGTGTGGAGCAGTATTACAAAAAATTGCAATTTACTTGGTGTCAATGCATTCTTACAGTACCTCATCCGTAAAAACACCATACATTGTTAGCGCGCTCCGCAAAGTTTTGTTGTCAATATGATCGCTATTTGCCCCTTATTTAAATTTTTTCACAATGCACCGAAAGCATACCACAACCCACTTGGAACTATTGGACATCGTCAAACAAAGTCAGTTGTGAGACGCCCAATCGCGCTAAAGGAACACTCGTCCGGGACAACACGTGGACGTGAGAAGGTTATGGCCATTTGGACAGCCGGACTGATGGTGTTATAGCCCCATTGATCGAATACCGGAATGTCCATCGGGACTCCATTTGAGTCTGTGTTCATTCACTGGCGACACCAAAGTTCAGCTTCACAGTCAAAGTGGTCGAAATGGCAGTATTTCTTAACTGGGTCGCCCAGTGTCGTCCTAACATCTTGCTCGTTTGCTCCCCGCATTGGGGTGATGGTAAAGAAATAAAAGCAAAGCGGAGTGTCTACCAATTTTTCTTGAATTACTGATGACAGAAAGTCCAAGTAAGGCATAAAGATGCTACGAACATTCTTCCTGAGTTCTAAAGTGTTTGGCCTGTGCATGTCGCGTGCAATGATTCCGGGACCACTTGTTTTTGCGCCAAGCTGTTTTGCTGTCTACGTGTTCACTTAATTTAAGTGCGTAAAGACTTGTTCCTCTTTTGTTTTATGTTCGCGATTTTTTTTCCACAAAGCGACGCTGTGCTTCTCAAACTACCGATCTATCCACAAAAAAAACGATTTTTAAGTTATTGCTCACAATGGAAAAACTATAATGGTGCATGCTACACTTTTTTAATGATTCTTTCTTCATCCGTGGAATACCTTGCTTCCAGCAGTGAACTGAGTGGGCCCATCTATTGCCCAACATGAGAGCTTAAAAGGCACCTTTTGCTTAATTACGCAAACTTAAATATGCTTTAGCGAGGAAAGGGTCTGGGGAATATTACCAAATAATTTATCCAAAAAACTCACGGGCCAATTTGATGAAACATGTTACATTCGGGGACAAGAACAACGAGGCCGTGTGTCGTCAAAGAATAATTGAAAAGCGGGAAGAAATACATCGGCAACAGATTTAGCTTCCAATATTCTTTCGTCCAATGCAAGGTTGTGTTAAATGTTTTGAATGGCACAAACTGAAGCTCGACTATTTTTACTGTTGAAGCTTACCTGCGAGGAATTATTTCAGGGGTATTTCAATGGTGGACGCTGCTCAGGTGAGAAAATAATAGTACAAGTATCTTGGTATTTGGAAATGTGGGCCAACTTGGAAAAGTACTCTTTTTTTATCAGCCAAGTAGCACCATAAAAATCAGTATAGCGTTTTCTTTTAGGTAAGCTTCCCATGTCTGTTTTAGCTTTGCAGGCGCTTGCAGACGCGAGCTCAATTTGGTGCACGGGAGCTAGAACGCGCTCTCTAGGCGAACTTTTCTCGTTTTTTGCTCTGTTTAGCCGGCTGTGTTGTTGGTTATGTTTACGCTTGCCTAGGTGAACAAGTTGCTAGTAATACGGTTTGCGACGCTACGCCAGCTGAACGGCTGAACGTTGCGGCTGCCTATTTTACCTATCGCTTTAAAATGCCGGAGGAAGAGGACGAATTTGGTCCTTCGAGCGAAAGCCAAAAGTACAACTTCAGGCGACGCAGTGTTTAATTAGCCAGCCTTACTGAGAAAGACTGCCAGTGAGAGCTGGCAAGAGGGAGCAAAAGAATTGATGGACGTCCGCAAGTGCTTATTACGTGCACTCTCAGGCACGCAGCCCGATATTCTTGTATTTTAAAACGACGGAGTACGTTGTTCCACTAAAAGTCAGCTTAAAGGTGCAGATATTTCTTTGAGTGAGGGCTTCTGCCCATCTATTCGCATTGTAGAAAAAAGATAATTGAACTGGAAAGCCAGTGGACAATATTTTTCACTCCGCTACAACAACATTGTGATTAATAACAAGCACTATGGATACTGCGCTATAACCAGCAGTGTTCATGCGCTTGATAATTCCCGCCAGACACGGGTTCCTCGTAGTGTACAGGCTCCGGATTGTAACGGCGCTTCAAAGAACAGTCCATCAAATGAGCATCCAGATCGATTATTCAATTAAGTAGTTCTGACCGCCTAGTACCACCTCACCAAAGCTGCGCGGTTGCAAATAATGTTTTTCCTTCATTATTTCAAAAGAGACCCCTCCATTTTATCCCCATTTAATCCCATCGAACGAATTTCGAATTTATGTTGACTGGGTGTACTTGACCAAGCTGATTCAGAGTTTAAAGTTTTAGTCTTGTGCAAGCCCTAATGAATTTTGCACCAAAATGTTGAAATTACCAGAAGTATATTCATTCATTGTCCTCGCAAAATTTTTATCAGTCATTACAGTGTTCATCGCCACTCGTTATTGCAATTCCCGAAAGGTGGTTCCCGTCTATAAGTCCAGTTACCCGCATCTTCCAGAAACTTGTTGGCCCAAATTCCCGCCTTGCATTTCTTGTAAGCTCCTCGTACACCCAATTTTCTCTCACGTGATACACGTTCGTGAAACAATTCATTTTTTTATGCTTCGCAACATGGCTTCGGGAGACAATTTTCATGTGAACCCCAATTAGTATTTCTAACTATCGATCTGTAACCAATTCTGACAAAGGTTACGGCACTGATTGCATTTTTCTTGATTGTATTAAGGCGTTTGATACCGTTTCTCACAAACGTCTCCTCTGCAAACTAAATCAATTGAACATTGATCTTAATGAGCTTGGTTGGATTAAATAATTTCTTTCTAACAGGTTGCACTATGTCACTGCTAACAACAGTTTTTCCGATACCTCTGACATGACATCAGGTGTGCCGCAGGGCTCTCTGTTAGGTCTCATGTTGTTTTTTATTTATATGAATGACCTTCCTTACTGTGTGTTTTTTAAACCATAAAATATTTCGTGACAATTGTGTGCTGCATTCTAAAATAACAAACTCAACTTATTACAAAAGATTTTATATTGACCGAGATAACGTGTCTCGTTTCATGACTGGCGAAAGAAACCTATCTACAAAATATAAAAGCCGGCGCGTAACTCGGAACCCATCATTTTCTAACATTTGCGTGTATCTTTGTACTAATACCCCTGTATTCTCAATGCCCTCGTATAAGTATTTTGGGCTTCACATTAATAACAATCTTCCCTGGCAGAAACACATCGAACACGTTATTAATAATTTTCACCTCATGCTCGGCTATTTGCGACGAAACTTTTAGTCTGCTCCCATGTCAGTGCAACTAAACCTTTACAAGACGTGAGTACACCCTAAACTGAAATACGCATGCGCAATCTGGGACCACGATCACGCAACCCGCACTCTCACTCTTGAAGCCGTTCGAAATCCCTCAGCTAGTTTTATTTTGCGTAATTATTTGTGTCATGACAGCGTTTCAGCCATGAACAGAACTCTGAACCTGACTGACGTATCGTTTCGTCGAATATTATCTCGCCTTTGTCGTTTTCATAAAATTTATCTTTCTAGTCCATCTTTTAAACAGCAGCTTGTCTGTTCCCCCACCTACATTTCACCTCATTTCGATCATCATTTTAGAGTGGGTGTGCCATTTCGCCGAACAAACCACTACAGTGATTCCTTCATTCCCAGGACAACCGAAGACTGGAACTGCCTTTCCGCTGCCATCCCACCCCTCTCCGTACCGGCAAAGTTCAAACTCTTGTTTTTGCAACAATTGAAATATTTCGCTTACTTTCTGGTTGTATAACCCCTACTCCTTTCAGTAAAGCATTCGGGAAAGAAACGTGTTTAAAAAAATTAAAAACAAACAAACAAAACAATGCAAGAATAAATAAATAAATACCCTACACGTAGGCACCCTGTACCCCCCTTTCTGTAACTCTACTAAAACAAGGTCCTCAACTGCGAGGCACGCGGATATCTGGAACACAAAATCAGAAGTGCTCTTGCATCTTCAATACACTCAGCACCTACACCGACGCATCGAAAACAGTAAGGCACAATTGTGGCGTGGCACGTGCGGTAACTTATAGCGAGTAATACCCGCTCATTGCCAAGGGACACCACCGTTAAACGGGCAGGAATTGAATATACAACGTTTCACTTTTTCCAGGAATGTCTTCGTCGAGTCTCATGCAGCAGACTACTTGAAGATCCGAACATCAAAAGCTTCATGCAAAAACACAACATTTTATGTCACAATTTCGTGGCAGCCTTGGGATGTCGGAATTGCCAGAACTGATGGGGGTGATTTGGTGTGGGTGCATGGCGTGAAACCGTGTTTCCAGCAAGTTGGATGTCTTCACGCTTTGAATATCATTTAAAAAAACATAAGGTTGCCATCTAACAGCCCCGAAAAGACTTTTTGGCTCCCTTGGTAACTACCCGCCCATTGCCTCCTACTCTTGCACGCAGCAAGGACACTTTTGAAAACGAATGCCCCGGCCAAACCTTGTCCTTGCTCAAAAAAATTATCCTTTTTCATCTAATCACGCCTTAAGCATTATCTGCAAACGTTCAGACACTACTAAACATTCTTTGAAAATTCCCTCGATTTCAAAACGAAAGACAGGTTTTATTTGGTGCCCGCGGTGCTGACATGATACCAAGTATTTTGAATGACTCCCTTTACAACGTACCCACGTAAATTAGCGGAGAGAGCCGGAGGCGCTGTGCTGCATTTTATATTTCAGCCATATCATTCTTTTTTGTAATTCTCACACACAACCATTCTGCTTCTCTTTACCTATAGGGGGTCTGAGGCATAACCAAGAAATGTCGGGTTTCTTCACTGTAATAAATTCAAAACACCTCCGCTTCTGTGCCTCGTTCACTCACCTGAGCGTCATTGCCCGCATATAGGTTGGCTTCTGGTTGTAACTTTGTTGCACACAGGAGTAGCCCCCTGCTCCAATTTCTATTCATTATTTTTAAAGCTGTCGTTCTTCACTGAATTTAATCTAGATTAGCCAGCTGCACATCCGAAAGCCTAGCCATTGGAAGACCCGCCCCTAAGAAAGCACCAGCAATTTTCCTAATCCTGGAAATACAAGCAATTCATTTGATCCGATGAGCAGATCAGCAGGTTTATCACTGATAACGCAAGACCTACATCCATGAAAGACATCGGTGAAGCCGCATGCTCATTTTATTGAAGAAGAGGGCGAAAGAGACAACTTGGCATTGCCTTGATGGCCTCTGAGTAACGTCAACACAACTGGGAAAGCCTCGTCGCTGAAAGTACGCGTGTAACCCATGCAATGCAAATCGGTTTCCCACAACAGGTTCGAAACTGCTAGCGTTATTAAACACTCTGCATACTGTGGTTGGAAACAGTGCCTTAAATGCACGAAAGTTCTTATTAAAGACCACCATCGTAGAACACAAAAGCACAGATGATGGAGTTAAAAGCCATTGGCCGCTATTTCTTAGGAAATTTTAAAAATTGCAGCTCCTCAAAAGATGTTCGAGAAGGGTTAGGGTCAGTGGTCTGTCCTTGCACTTAGGAACCGTGCGCGTGTGCAGCGGGTACATGCGGATATCAGTTGGATCCTAAGCGCTTATGGAAAACGGTTGTGGAAATTCAAATGTTACGGAAGTTATTACCTCCGAGATCATACAGGTTTTATTTAGTTGTGTAAGTGAGAAACCCGAGCACCGCTTTATAGGAGGATTGTAAACTGGGCTAGTTAGTACTGTTCCATGATGGCTAACAGCGCAAACTTGGACGGAAACACGAAAGGGCGAAACGCAAAGGGGGGATACAGCGCTTGTTTGTCTCCCCTGTATCCCCATTTCATCCAGTTTTTGCGCTGTTAGCCATCATGGAGCTGAGTTATAGGCTGTTCCTATTGCCGCGCCGATTTTATTGAGGTGGTTCACAAATAACGAATGTTGTGCTCGCAAATCAGAAAAAACGACTGCTCAAAACCCGCACATGTTGAGCATGTTGAAAAAGATGACGCCTCGCCTCCCTCGTGCCCACCATCATCAGCATGATCATGTTTGATTAAAGACCTGGCGGCGAACAAAGCGTTTTGGGCCAACAAGCAGTAGCAATTTCGTCGGTTCCAGGACTCCAGTCTACACAGACGGTTCAGTGGCTGCAGAGTCAGGTAACGGGTCTACGCTATGGCGCCGTAAGAAGTACCTTTATCATCCGTGGAAGCAGAAGCGGCCATGTTACCGAGGACTGTGATTTGGGCGAGTTGGTGAATGTTCATGATTGACAATCCAGCGCGCGAAAACACGGCACAAAAAGAACGAGAGTTAGACAGGACAGCGCTGCACTCACAACTGGTTTATTTTGAAGAAAACATTGGTCATATATACAGATCAGTCTCCCACGTGGTGGTAAATTATTGCACCCTATAACAACAAACAAAAAAACAAAAAAACGCAATCATTAATCGGTTTGCTCATGTGTAGCCTTTTGTGACGCCTTTTGTGAAGCCTTTGCATGACTAAGTAAACAAAAGACTACACATGTGCAAACCGATTAATGATTGCGTTTTTTTGTTATTTTGTTTGTTGTTATAGGGTGCAATAATTTACCACCACGTGGGAGACTGATCTGTATATATGACCAATGTTTTCTTCAAAATAAACCAGTTGTGAGTGCAGCGCTGTCCTGTCTAACTCTCGTTCTTTTTGTGCCTTGTTTTCGCGCGCTGGATTGTCAATCATGTTACCGAGACTGCTTGCCTCTACGGACATTAATGATGTTGCTTGTCAAGTGGACTGATTTCCTGCAATGGATTGTAAGCACGCCGTCAAACTTCTAGCTATTTTATCGCGAGGTAGGATGTTGAAAAAGATGACGCCTCGCCTCCCTCCTGCCCATCATCATCATCATGATCATGTTTGATTAAAGAGCAATCTTATCTGAAAACGGCTCCCTGGCAAAAAGCGAAGTCATGATCATAACAACCGAACAGGCCCACAACAGAAGGACGAGATTACACGCAATACCAACACCCAAACACATGTACAAAAACCCTCAACAAGGTAAAGGAAACTGCAAGATCAAATTTTCCAACACATTTTATGTCTTGTAAACACTGTATACACTGACGCAAGTAAGGGGCCGCACGACTCTTTACTTGCAGCAGTTTTCCACTTCAAAGGCCCCCACATAGACTAACCCACGCTTGGAAGACAGGACACTTATGAAGCCCCAATCAGTGCTGTTCTGATGGCTGTCAGATGTGGCTAAGAAAACAACCGAAGCTCAAATAGTATCACGGGCCAGACAAAAGCCTTCACAAACATCACTGAGGATATAATACGGATTGGCTCCGGCCATATCATAGCAATAAAGCTGAACCCTGTACACAACATTACATGGTGCTCTGCGCACGAATGCCTGGAAGTAAACGAGAGCCCTGACTCGCCTGCGAGAAGTATTACCGACCGCAGCGACAAACCCAATCCTACCCCCTTCCTTCACTTTACGAAGAACATCTCAAAAGAAAAAGATTTCAAAGGAGAACACTACCCACCCCTCACAGGGAACTAAACAACCTCGATGCAAAACCACAGACAGGAATAGAAAGAAACACATTCCCACATAAATAAAGGCCGGCGCCTATGTTTCTAGGCAGATATAGGTAGGACTAATGTAAATGTAGCCAAAATGTCACCATTTTCAACACCGTATGGAAGTGCGCAATTACATGACAAACCCAGAACAATACCACCACCTATTCACAAGAAATATAGGAAGCGAACCTGCCCAGCGAGGCCTTGGAGGACCAGCGCCAACTGATCTACAGGGCCTGGGCCGAAGCACAATCTTCTGGGGTCCTGGAAAGAGGAATCAATCCACGTGCTTTCCTTGAGTGCCTTCCCGAACCTAAATAAATCAGTTTTACTGAAGTGAACTGAACGGCGCAATTCGCTACTTTTCATCTGCTATATTTCATGAATGGTTTTAGAGGAGAGTTACGGCAGATTTCTATATTGGCAATAAGTGTGTACTTGGAATAAAAACGCCCTGCAGCGAGCCAACTTTATCGTAAATTCTCTGCAAATACTGAAGTAACGGTCTCCGCAAAACTCTCCCACCTAAACCCCCCAGTGACACCATCGCCGCCGCTGTGGTGGTTCAACACGGTATTGAGAGACCGGCGTTAGATAATACTGCTTGCCCATTAAAAGTGGTTGTGGTCGCTTCATTTTAAGCGATTAGCCGCTAAGCTTGTCGCAGAAACCTTTGTGGGTGACGAGTCACTTTTTCTCGGCATATAAAAATCGCAGAAAAAATTGCCCCAGATTGGACTAGTGGTACAGGGCTGGAGACAAGAGCAGAGCTGGCGGCTCCTCTCCCTCGTCGGAGACCCGGATGTTGCAACTTACATCCATTTCCAGTTTCGCCGCTGAATATTCCTCATGATTGGCAGGCTCGGATGGTTTCTCCCGCATGCTTTCTCATCTTTCCTAAAGTGGAATGCGACGCGCTAGAACCCGCGGCCAAGTCAAAAGCTATGCCCGCGCTGATAACCTAAAGGAAATGCTGTGCGCGCGAAATGAGATGATAGGTCAATAGGATAGACGCCAGTATCATCAAGCGAGGAGCTCAGGTTAGATTCCGAGCCCGGGAAGCGTTCTTTTCTTTGCTTTCCATTTGGCTGCGGATTTCGCTCCCAGCAGCAGCTAACCCCGTACACATAGGTCATTTGGGGTGGCCTAGTGGTTCGGTTGCCCGTTTCCCGCCGTAAAGGTTCTATGTTCCATTCGCGGGAGCTTCCTAACACCATTTTTTTCTTGATGATTCAAGGTTTTTTAGTACGACGGACGGGCAGAGATTGTCTAAGGAGCTCAGCTTTTAGAACACAGTCCTTGCCATAGTGATCATCAAGGTTTATCCTGTAGTATACAACGCAGTAAAAACTTTAAAAACACTATTCAATACAACCAAAGAATCAAGGGTGTACTTACGCGGGGGTTGAACAGTATCCCAGGACGAGAAACTGATTCTGTCGTCCGTTTTTTCTTCAGTGGAGGACGACACGTTAGCGTCAAAGTTGTCAGTGTGCCTAGGAGAAAAAATCTGACTCAGTAAGCAATATTTATTCCTCTATTCTTAAAATCGCGTTCATTGAAAATATTCAATCATGGAAATAAATTTAGGGTGAATGTGGATATTTTTTTTATTTTACTAAGAACTCCAAGCATTGAATAATAATCATCATCAGCCTATCTGCGCTCACTGCAGGGCAACGGCCTCTTCTATGGATCTCTAATTATGCCCGGCCTATGCGAACTGCGACCTATTTATCCCCCAACTTCTTAATCTCCTCTTCTCAACTAACTTTATGACGTTTACCACCATGCTTGCCTTCTCTAGGAATCCAATCTGCTGCCCTTAATGACGAACGGTTATCTTGGCTTCGCTTTATATACCCTACTAATATCTCCTTAACACGGGTTTGTGTTCTTACCGACTCCGCTATTTTCTAGTCCCTTAATGTTACAACTATTTTCTTCTGTTCCATTGCTCGCTGAGTCGTCCTCAGTTTAAGTTAAACCTGGTTAGTGAGCCGCCAAGTTTCTGCCCAGTAGGTGAGTACCAGTAAGATGCAGCTATCATACACTTTCTTCTTAAGGAACAATAGAAGGATGCCATGCATTAACTGAGAATTCCTGCCGAATGCACTCCACCCAATTCTTATCCTTCGAATTATCTCTGCCTCATGGGTGCACTCTTAGGCAAGAAGGACTAAAATGGAGACTAAAATACAGCTGTTAGTGTTCGCGGCCCACAGTTCATCTTCAATGGGAGTATCTGTAGCAGAGTGTGTGCTATGTGCACAAATGCGGGCTAACTGTTCGTCCCCGCCGATCTATAAGGAGTAACAGGAAGACGAAACGCATGCATTTAGTCTCTTTGCTGTGTCGTTAATCCCCTTATGGCGTCGTCGTTCCCATTTCGCGCATAAGTCTGTGGACAGTTTCAGATTTCCAAAACACAAGTCATTGCAGTCAGCGGGTCCTTTACATGGTGCCGCTGGAAAAAAATATCTGATGTTAATTATAAAAAAAGCGCCTAGTGACAATCGAGCGGCGGGTAATGGCAAGGAGCGGCGATGCGTGATCGACAGACGCTTCTCAGCGAGGTTCTGTTGATACGCTCTGTTGCATCCTATTCCGGTGAGGTAATAACGGCCGATGAAAGATTTCAAGCCCGTCAACAATAAAACAAATATTACTGACAATAGCAAACGTTGATCCCCAAGCGTAATGAATTTGTGTGTTTCACAGACGAGAAAAAACGCATTAGTTGCTGATGACAACAACTGCAAAATAAAAATGCTCGCTACAGGTAAGCGTCTCGAAGTTATCTTTTACACTCAGTACATAATTGCCTTGTGCACCAAAGCTATGACAATGCTTCAAGTGCTGTAAACCACAGTTCCATCTCCCAGTCCCGATCGTCTAGCGACGCTAACTTGAAGAATTCAGGCTAAGCAACACCAAATTTGATTTCGCCGATGCAGGAAAACATGGTCTGTTTCCCTATTCTGACACTCACACAGGCGACCGCTTTTACACACGATACCTTGAGCACTTAACGCATGTATCGAACACTAAGAATACACTTAGTTTCCGCTAATTTGTGCGTAAACAAATGAGTCGTCGGTTCACCCAGCCATCTATCTCAACAGGCGACGAGTTGATTGCTCTTTACGAGAAAAACTGATTGTGAGGCTGTACTTGAAATTGAAATAACTAATGGACCCTCAAGTTAGCAAAGCGCTAAGAGCAAAGCGCAAACCGCGGTCACGGTCGTTTGCACGGGTAGAAATTCCGGCACTCGTTGCAATGAATCCCTCACCTGGTGCAGCACTACACGCTATACACTTGAAAATTATCTACTGGGCCATCCAACAGGCCGCGTAGTGTAGTGGTAGCCCGTCAGATTCCTTGCGTATACTTGCGGGAGTCGGCGTATCGATCCCTGCTAGTGGACGTCTGTTTTTTTTTTCTGCGACTCTCGGCAGTTCGTCCTTGGGGAATAGGAGCGGGCCATCCGGGAGGAGGACTGACCGTTCGTCCCCTCACCTTTAGTCCCCAAAGGGACTAATGATTGTGGGAAAGGACATTAGTCCCCAAAAGGACGAACTTTCAGACCTTTTTGCCTAAAAGTGTGGGATTCGGGGTCACAACTTGGCCTAAGTAGATATATTCGCTTACTACTTCCACGGCCTCGCCACCTATCTCAAACCGCTGTGCTGTCCCGAGGTTATTGATCATTACATTAGTTTTCCGCATAATAGTTTCCCGGCCCACGATTCTACTCTGCTTTAAGTGGGGATATTCATTGAATATTCATTGTCAAGCGGGTTCTTGTGGTAATCTCCTCCATCATAAGCAATATATATCAACTGTCTTCTGATCTACTGCGTGTTTCAGCAGTAAGCTGCTACAGAACGACATAAGTATTGTTTTGTTTAAAACTCGTTCGAAGCACTGGAATATTGCAAATAAAACGACATACACTATTAAACGGGTACATCTTCAACCGAAGCTTGTACTGGTTGATTTCGCTGTGGGTGGTGGCGCCCACCCAAAAGCTTTGCGGCAAAGCCAACTTATCCACGTCAGTTTATTATGATAAGCATGATGATGCCCATAAAGAGTTTGGCAAATACCCACTTGGGGGATTGACTAGTTATAGAGTGTTGGCCGTGCCAATATTTCTCACGAGCTCTTGGGGTGCAGCCCCCTCTGGTTTCTCGAAGTTGGCGCAAGCGATCGCGCGCAAGTGTCGTGCTAATTCATGGCACGAGTGCCAATCAGCGTCTTCCCTTGCCTCCTGCAACGTCACAAGTACGCTCGCTCGCTCTCGTCGGGCAGTTCACCTTCTAGCGTGGGATTGGTAGGCCACGCTTGGTTCGCTTCGCGCAACAGCACGCAGCTATTGAAGAACAAAAACGCTACCGGTAATCGTAGAAGAAAATCTCCAATAACGTATGCCACACATATGCGGCCGGTTGAAGCCTAGCTCAATGAAAGCGCGTTGTATTGGTCGATGGAAGGTTGCGTACTTTATGCATAGCATTTGTTTACGAGCACCCACTGACCCAGGACCGTGTAACGCCCTGCATTTCCACAAAAATGCTGATGTAGCGGAAGAAACACTACCGCCAGAAGAATACAGACGAAAATCTTTACAACAACAGCATAGATGGTGTTAGTTCGTCGAACAGAATTTCGAAAAACCAAACAAAATGGTTACAAAAATTATCTCGCAAAAAATAAAAAAATGATTTTATACGGTTCCCCCGAAAACCGAAGAATAAACAAAATTGAGCAATGAAGGGTTGAAAAATGAATGCGAAATAGCCAAAATGAGCAAGCTATGTAATGATCGGCGTTTGCACTTAATTGCGCATTTGGTGAAAGCAACCCCTTAATTCGTTATAATAGAGTTAATGGAGCTGACAGGTGTAATAAAAACGTAAAAAACAAAAAAAAAACAATAAAAAGTACAAAATTTCACCAAGATCATCTGACCAAATCAAAACTATGCGTAATGTACATATCCCCCAAAAACCACAAACAAAACGTAAAAATTATCCATGAAAAGTTCATAATATGAATAAAACAGCGAAAATAATTGAGCCGTATAACGCGCTGCATTTTCAAAACATGTTGACGTGGCAGAAGTAAGGCCTTTAATTGTTATACTAGCTTCAATGGAAATAATTCTTCGTAGAGAATTTTAAACAATAAGTGCGACAAAACTTAAAACTACATTTTCATAAAATGAACCGACAAAATCGAGAATTTGCACATTATACATTCCACTCAAAAAACCGAAGAATGAACTAAAAAGTACGCAAAAGAAGATCTCAAATATTAATAAAATTAGCGGAAATGAACGAACTGTGTAACGCCCAGCATTTCGCCATAATCTTAGACTTGCCGGAAGTAGCAACTCAATTGTTATAAAAACGTAAATAAAGATGTTTGGTAGAACGTAATTGTGAAAAACCAACAGAAGAACTTGAAAAAATGTATTTCCCCAATTGCATTGACAAAATATAAAATATGCATTTTATACAGCTCCCTCAAACATCAAAAAACCATCCCAAATGATGCTTCAAATACAAATAAAAAGTTCGGAAGCGTACCAACCCTTCACTACGCCTTGCACCTTCGAAAAAAAAAACATAATAAGCGAAGTAAAGGCACTTTCTCGCTAATAATAGTATAAATTCACATAATTGGCAAAAAGAAACAAAACACGCTTTCAAAAGAATAACACAATCTAGAGTCGTTCGCTATTCATAGTAATATTTGGCTTGAGGAAATCACGTTCTCGAAAAGCGGCGTGCGAATGATACGTATTTGTATATAGTTTTTTTAGTTCTGCAAATTTTATAGCCGGGTCATTGGGTTTTGATTTTGGCAGAATTGTTTTGGATTTCATTGTGCAGTAGTTTCTTTTCGATATTGGTTTTTTTTAATTATGGGAAGCTTTGATTGAAGCCGGTTTTCGTAGAGAAGGGGTTCTTAATTTTCTTGTTCTTTGAAACAATGAAGTGAAGTAATGTCAGATAACCGTTATTTCTCTACTTTAGCTAAATGCCTCTAAGGCCTACCGCGTGGTGTGCAACACAATGACCGAAATAGATTCGCTTTCAAATGACACCAGGTTTCTCTTTATACAATGTAGTGGCAGTATTTGTTGCCGTCTGCTCTTTCGACTCGCCACTGGACCACATCCTGAAGTGACTAGAGTTGGTTGAATGTGGTAGTGTTATTTCCACAGGAGCAGTGTGTCTGACGTGGTGCTTGATAGTGGCTGCTCGAGTGGTAGGAGGAGCGATATTTATGACGTGCCGCGGGATCGTAGTCTTTCCACAAAAACCCCAAATAATTTGGTTGACGGAAATCCGTTTGCGGTAATGAACTATCTACTCTCCATCTAACTGGCTTGCTTTCCCTAGAAAAGGGAACTCCAGTATCCCTTCACTCCGCTTCGCATAGGCCAATAAGGCTTATCCTAAAATTTATATTTCTTTTACTTACGATAATGCCACTCTTCACTTAAGCAATAGCGGGGCGAATGGACGAAAATATACAGATAACCGCAACACTTAACATGCCAACTATAGAGCAATACATAAAAACTGGTAAAGTTCACCTTGACGCTTTATGCAAGACATTATTTCGCACTATATATGTACCCTGATTTACATGCCCGTTTTTCAAAATTTTCACGACTGTTGTAAATGGTTTCACTGCAGTATAAACTTCAAACAGGCGGTTCGACGCCCCTCGTAGTCCCTGGCTTTCGCCATCGCTTTTACGCTTCTTACGTAAGAAAGAAAATCTTTTCAAGAAAGCGAAACGTCAACCTGTTACTGTAACCTAATCAACGCTCCAAACAGCGATATCACTAACGTCAGCTCCTATTTGGTGCTCATGATACCAAGAAAAAGTGAAAACACCCTTATGAATTTTTAAATAACGCTGATCAAAAGAAAGCCAATACTTCAACTTTTCCTAATTATCTTCTATCTTTGAGCCAAGGAGCATTGCTAACGTCTTCAGCACACATTTTTGGAATATTATCCCTGATTCATTCTGATACTTATTCCGCTCCGTTGCGCCGCTGTGATAAATCCTTCTATTTTTGACCTAATTCTCCAGAGGAGGTTGAGTCTGTTATGGAGCTGCTTGAAAATAAAGGCTCTTGTTTAGACAGTATACATGGTGCACAAATTAAGCTTGCCAGAAGTCTTATTTTTAATGCACGTAGTCACACTTTTTATTTGGTGTTTCCGACGCATGTTTTTCCAACAGAGTTGAAATTGGCGAAAGTATTTCCAGTATTTGGGAAAAGGGGTTCTCTGGCTTATTGAAAACTTTTAGACAAGGTGTTCGAAAAAATTATAAAACTAAGACTCTCCCGGTATTTTACAAACTTTAAATTACTCAGCTGTTGCCAGTATTGCTTTCGGTGTGGTTTGTCTACTGAACACGAAATTGCTTGTTTCACAGATACAACTAAGTCTTACAGATTGTGGTAATTATACCTGTTCAGTTCCAATTGAGTGGCGAAAGCTTGCGACACAATTGAACATAAGCTGCTTTTAAATAAACTGCTACTTCATGGAATTGCTGGACCACCACTAACTATTTCGAAAAGCTTTCTTACAATTAGGCGCCAGGTCATTTGCTATAACGGTTACTCAATATAGAAAAAGGCGCGGGCAAGGGTCAATCCAGGTACCTCTTTTATTCGTTTTGCTCTAGGTATTTAGAACTTCACACTGTATTCTGTGCGCTGAGGACACAGCCATTTTTTCGGTGACAACGATATCAGAAACTTACTCTCTAAATTAAAACTGACTTGCTCACACTAGCGAAATAATGCTCAACAAAAAATGATTCAATAATGTTGCAACACCGGCTTTATGCTGTATTTCTCCACTAACAAAACGGTTCCCCCTTATCAAAATCTTCAAATCTCTTGTAAACAACATGCCTTTTGCAGCAGTGGCAACTTTTTCAGCGTTGTCGTCGACTTTATTTTGAAGTTTACGAGCGTGTGATTGTCATTTTCAAACAGGCGTCCTTCGGTCTCAGAGCGTTGACACGCACGCGCCCCCACTTAGTGTTCAGACCCTTCGTAGCTTATATTTCGCGTACATCCACTGTCGTTTTAACTACTGTATGACATCGTGGGGCAGCTCGTACACCATTCACCTGTCACCACTCATTGCATTACATAAACAAGCCGTTCACTTTATCAACTCTTCTTCCCGTAAATCACCATCGTTTCCGTCATTTCAGTAACTGGAGTTAATCCCATCAGTCAAATTTCTCCATACAGCCTTGGTATTCCGTTTTTCTAAACACTTGATCATAAACTCGTACTAGACATACTTCCCGTTCGCCTAATTACTAATACTAATAACATACGTTTTATGAGCCAAACAATCTTTTGCTTTAAAACAATCGAAGCAATTCACGGAAACACACAATACAGTTTTATGCTATATCACTTCAGAATTCCCGGCCTACCAATGTAAAAACAAAATTATTCTACAAGTTTAAAACTTTGCTTAGAAAACTGCCTGCCTAGCTACCTGCTGAAACGGCCTCCTTGAAGTCTAGTCTTCGTGTTAGTGTAACATGTTGCTTAGTGTTTGTGCTTGTAACTTGTTGTTTACGTTAGGTTGACCATAAATCTGCCGCAAATTGTTGTTGTATATACGGTTTTGTGTAGTCTATGATTATCTGTATGTAGTTATTTTTGCGTACTACAATTATGTACATGTTCTTATTTTGAAATGCCGCTCTTAGTGTTTATTGTGTGCATTTTCAAAGCAGATCCCGTGTACGGCCTCGGCCTTGTCGCCTTCCTTTGTACTCTAACCCAGCTGTAATCATGTATGAATTTTGAAATAAACTTGTAAAAAACAGCAATGATCATTTCACATTAGTATGTATTCAATGTGCAAGAGAAGATGATTTGCGTGGGCCCATAAAAACAACTGTTTTTAATATTCCTCCAGACGTCATTTCCAATTTTAAATGCAAATTCGGACATTGACTCAGCAGCAGTAGTGACAGGCACTAACAACTTGCATTACCGGGTAGCTGCGACCGAGAGTATTTAAATGCATCATTGCTACATATGTATTCTAATGAAATATTTTTATGCAATGTACCCGGAAGTTTGTGCTTGCAAAAATGAAATGCACCTCTAAATGGCAACGTACGCCTTATTGATGCAATAGTTGATAACGGAACTCTGAATGTGCCTGCGTCACTCGTGCTTCGATCGTACGGACCCTATAACTGAAAGAAGGTTTGTGGAGGAGTCTTCGCGTTTTCTCTTGCTATGAGTAGATTTTATGGCTTTCCTTTGCATTGTTTCTATTTTGGTTAGAGTTAGTCAGGGCCTGAGGAAACCATGCAGAGTCGGGATATTGGAGGACAGTTCAAAGCAATGCTTTGTAAGCTCCGAGGTTTCTTGACATAAATGCAAGATGAAACAATCCGCGAAGAAAAGTCACTTTCTCATTTCAGACTACGCAAGTGAATAATATGCTCATCTTCCCTCAGGAAAGATGTTATGGTTAAGCCAAGATACTTAGATGTTTGCGCTCCGTGGAGCGTTTTGCTATTTATGTTTCATAATCCTACCTACCTACTGTGTTAAGGCAACAGTCCTGCCGAAACCATAGGGCACACAAGTGCTGCAAAAATAACTACGAGCTTAAATTACGTAGCAAGAGAAGAACCTAATGCAGTACACTATTCCACCTCCCACTATGACAAAGGAAACGCAAGTAGCAACCGTCATCTCATGGCACTGCATCACGAACGGTGTTCGCTTGCTGTCGTTCGCTTGCTTATTAAACAACCGCTAGTTGCGGAAATTGTGTATTCAGATTCTCGGCTCGGCAAACGATCGATGCAGGTCTACTTGTTTCTTTCTGTTTAAACACATGACGTTTGTTACCTTTGCAGCCCACACGTTAGGTAAACCCACTTTAAAGAAATTCAAATTAACGAAGTACAGCCATCTAATCGTGATTCCTTACTGTCCAAAACACAAGCGTTGAAGCGAGATTCAACAAAATGTCTCGCGAGGTTATTCCGCACAAGTTTGAAATAGAAAATAGTTTCCGACGCCCGTTTAACTCCCGTCATATGGAAACGGAAGGGTGGACAAACAAATGCTCGTAAGAATAGTTGTGACAGCAGTGGAGACAACATCGCCGCACCGTCTTTTGTACAACCCCAACTGTACACCTCAGGTAATCGTAGTCTCCGCCACTGAAGAAACGCTTGTATTGGCTGAGCCACAATGCGACCGTAGCTAATGGTGCACGGGATCCAAGTTCACTACCACTCTGCAACACTCGCAACGAAAATCCGCTGTCCACGCCGTGACCACAGTAGGCGCCGAGAACTATTGGGTAAAAACGTGTACTTCTCCGAAAAAAGAACTGTCGCAGACGGTCACCGCGGAGTGAGCTTGCCTGTCGGAAGTTCACAGGAGGATGTAAGTGAATAACTATTCTACCCACCCCTTATGTAATTCACCGCGCTGGGTCTTAAAGGAATTCAAATTAAATAAGGACAGCCATCTAATCGTAATCCCTCGCCGTCATATACTAGGCGTCAAAGGGATATCCAACAAAATCTCTCGCGAGATTATTTCGCACAAGTTCGAAATGGGAAAGATTTTCCGAACCTCCGTTTCACCCCCGTCCTATAGAAACAGGACAAAGCACAGTAACGAATCATGCTTGTGACAGCAGTGGGAACAACCTCGCCGCACCGTCTTTCATATTACCCGTACTGTACACCTCAGCTAATCGTAGACTCCACAACTTAAGAAACCTTTGCATTGGCTTAGCCACAATGCGACCGTAGCAAGCAGGGCGCGGGATCCAAGTTCACTGCCACTCTGCAAAACTTACACCGGAAATCCGCTGGCAGGCCGTGACCACGTAGGCGCCGAGAACTATTGGATCAAAACGTGTAATTCTCCGAAAAACGAATTGTCGCAAACAATCAACGCGGACTGAGCTTGCCTGTCGGATGTTCACAGGAGGATGTCAGTGAATAACTAGTCTACCCACATGTTATGTAATTCGCCCCGCGGGGTCTTAAAGGAATTCAAATTAAATAAGGACACAGATCAAATCGTAATCCCTCACCGTCAAATGCACAGCTGTCTAAGGGATATCCAACAAATTATCTCGCGAGATTATCTCGCACAATTTCGAAATGGGAAATATTTTCCGAAGCCCCGTATAACCCACGTCTTAAAGAAACAGGACGGGCACAGAACAAATTAGAGTAAGAATGCTTGTGACCCGTACTGTACTGTACTGTACACCTCAGCTAATTGTAGTCGCTACAACTGAAGAAACCCTTGTATTGGCTGAGCCACAATGCGACTGTAGCAATCAGAGCGCGGGATCCAAGTTCACTACCATTCGGCAAAACTCGCACCGGAAACCATCTGTGCAGGCCGTGACCACGGTAGGCGACGAGAACTATTGGGTCAAAACGTGGAACTCTCCAAAAAGAGTTCTCACAAACGACCATCGCGGAATCAGCTTGCCTGTCCGAAGTTGACAAGAGGATGTAAGTGAATAGCCAGTCCTCTTGGTTATAATGAAGGACACTGAAGGATATAGCAGGCTCACAGAATTCCGCCGCAGCCAGTCCTTGTGAAGCTCCCCATCACAACATCAGAGTCTGTGTGGAAGTGGAAATGGAATATTGAGATAATTCCTTGCCTCAGTTCAACCAGCAACACCAAAGCAACTAGAAAGGTTTCGGCTTCTCTACAGGCAGACACAGGTTCTTGCAAAGCATCGCAATTCACAGGCTCAGTGACGACGACGACGACGCTTTACCACAGTTCTGTTCCAAAGAAGCAGACTGACGTCTACGCCTGATCAAGAACACGGTTAAATGAAGACTACAGAACGAAGGGTATAAAAGGAAAAAGATAACGTAATAAAACGGGTGAGGTCCAATCAATTACCTAGAGAGCCGAGGTCGAACTTACAGATAATGACGAGTGGAACGCTGAGAAGAGTTCTGACGCCATCATCCCAAAAGTACAGGAAGACGGACCATCACTCGAGAAGGAACTTTGGCAAGCAAACGATCCATAAGCAGATACACCCTGGTCTTCATAGAAGCAATCCAGGAACCAATACGTAAACCGAGCTTCCAGATTTGTCAACAAATGCTTCTACCACAAGCACGTGGCAGGCTGTGCAAAAAGGCGTTAAAGCAGGTCTCTAGGACCTATTCCCACAAGGTGGTCGCAGAAGACAGGTTGGCAAAGGAGGCACCTACGATGCCCATAATGCTTTTCTACAGCAAGGGCATTTTTACAGATAAGGGCCTAGATAATCAATGCAGCCATAGCGACATTATCTGGACACAACATTTTCAGGAGATCAAACTTGCATCCTGCATGGGGGAGGATCTAGAAAAAGTCGTTGTGTATTTTATGCCCGCGACTTTTCATAGGAGCTTTAGAAAAAAGTAAAGAGAAGAAGTAGCAGCTACTCCAAACTATGGGCGGCATATCGCCTTTGTGTCTTCGCCTGCCCTTTGTTACACTAGTGTGGATTAGGGGCGGGGACCCGTGCACCCATCGCTCTTGTTGTGTGGTGCAGCTATAGGAGCATGTCATCGATGTCAGCTTCTGCTGCACCGTGTGGGACTCTTGCTGACAAGCCTTTAGGTGCCCCGTGTCACCGCAATTACTTCCAGAAGTTAACAGCAGTTTCATTGTTGTACCTGGCCTAACTGTTGCCTGTCGATCTCAGCATTACCGACCTTTTTAAATGAATTCCCGGAACTGTTTATGTTAGTGCGTGTCCAGAATCTGCACATCAAAGCTAAAGGGATGTTTACGTAAAATTGCGTAGGGCCCAATCCTACAGAAATATTTCTTGTGAGGTAGGGATGGTCTCTTTAGTAAAGAACAGCCAATATACCACAGCACAGCCCACCACGCGCATTTATGCATTGATCTGTCCAATTATAGTGTTCTTTCCTGAAGTGACTGAAGGTGAGCACCTACTACTAATAACGTGACCATTTTTATTTCACCTCTAATGTCTTGATAATTTACTTAGAAGTTCCATTTCGGAAAAACTTTCTGAGAAGCAGGCGATAATACGGCAAAGTTCAAAGAAAAATCACAAATTTTCAAGACACTAATTACAGTTGTAGGGAGTTGATAATCTCTGTACCTCTATGACACATAGCACGTATCCATGACGCTGTGGCAGTCTTTTCTTCAGGACTCCGGTACCTCAAAAAACCTTTAAATACTCTGGTGAAATGGCGACTTTTGGTATGAACGCATTGCTCAGAATAGAGGCTTGTCTGTCAACCGCAGATCTGTTGCTCCTGAAAACCTTACTGTTTCCCAGCGCGCACAAGCCAGGTGAAAGCGAAGACGCCTCCAGGCAAGAACGGGAAGCTGGGGGTCACTCACATCGTCAATAACCTTGCATAAAAGTACACAGAATGTTCGGAGGAGGTCACAGAAACAGCAAGGGCAAAAGATGCATTCGACACCTGCTGTAAGACACACAGGTGACCGAGTTGAAAACAGAGCTAACCTACTGACACAACACTTATAACAAATCACCAGGTTCTCTAACTACATGAACACCTTTCTGCAGTAGAAAAAGGCTACCGAAAAACCCAAGAAAAACAAGAAATATATTTTCGGTATGACTACCCATTTTCTCTGCGGAGGCCGAATTGCCCTCAGATTCATTACCGGGGGCCGTTAAAATACCCTACATAATGATCCAACACCCCCACGTTGACATGCCGCACTGTTCCTACACAATAAGATATAGTGCATGGAAGGATGCAGTTATGTCGAAAATATCAGAGAAACTAAAAGATAATGTTCTTGCTACAAAGCCCCACCGGATTGCATTGTCGTGCTGCCTAACCAAGCTGTTTGAAAGATAGATTTGCAGAAATCTTGTCTGCATTGTAGAATATGAAGTGTCCCACCATAGCTGGCACGTGAGCAGTCGGTTAAGCACATTCACAACTTAGAATCTTGCAGCGAGTGAACCATTCGTAAAATGGTTTTGCGCACACGTAAGACAGCATATCCGTCTTCTTTGTGTTAGAAAATAGCCTTGACACAGCTCTGGATAATATCTCTGCTGCGATAATCGGTCTTTCGGCATAGAGGAAACATAAGGATCGCACTGCAAAGGTACCTGCCAGATAATAAGTTTTCGATCCAGGTTAGTGCAGCATTGCCTGAACCTATGGTGACAAAAACAAGCTGCCCTAAGGCGGAGCGCTCACCTATACTCTATTCATTGCTAAAACGAACATGAGCTCAGCTTCAGGTCTTGTCTCTTCTTTTTCTGTGAAGGCTAATTTAAACTGGGAGTTAACAGAGTACTCAAGTGGGTGGACAAGAATGTTTTTACTCAAGTCCCTTGAAAAGCACTATTGTTTTGTTTGCAACACAAAATACAACTACACGCAGTAGACACAACCATTAGAAGAGAAAAATGTTGCTGTTGCTCTGAACGATATGCTCAGTCATTCAACATAATAAACATATGAAAATAACATGTATGAGCTAGTTCAACATATGAAAAGTCTCCGCCCGGGCCTGCCTAAAGGGGTTCATATATACTGGTTTATGTGGAATACGGAGCTCTTAGCTTGTACCATCACCGCCATGAAACAAAGGATATGTTTGAGAATGACGTGGTAATTAAACAGTGCACACACTTCAAGAACCTTTCACTCCATTTTCTTCTTCTCTAAGACGACCAGAAAAATAAAACGATTGTCTCTATTGTTTCCGCATATACAGTGTATAGGAAAAACCTACGGAGCCCTATTTTGTCGGTTAATAAAATTAGAAACACAAAACTGTGCTAAACTTTCTAATTTTGAGAAATAATATCATAGCGCTGTTTCTTGGTAAGAATATCTCCCTTAAAGCCTGCGCGATATGGTCTGAAGCAACTCCGTATTCCTGTCTCCATACATATTGAACGTTTTATTAGGACCAGTAGTCTGATAGTGCAGATAAAGCGCACCTTCTCAGTGTTATTCGCGGATTAGTGCGTTCTCGAATAGACATCGAGAACGACCCTGAAATATTAGACTCACAACTACATTCAGGGCTGCACCTGGTGTCAGGGACTTTCCTGGCCGAATTGATGGAGTGCATGTTTACGGCGACCAGTCGCGCTCAGCGCAGCTGTGTACGTACACGGAACTCATGTTTTGTGCGAAGGCAACATCTGTCATGTGCCATTCATTGAATGGTATTATTCAAAACACATATTAATACTTTCAGGCCCTTTGTTACTTTCTTTTAACTTTGTCGCTCCGAGTAAGGCTGGAGATGCAGAAACTTGGGGTCACCTAAGGGACAATTATTTATCAATTTCCTGGAGTTCTTTCAACTTGGTATCTCCTTCCAGTCATCTGCGACATGCGTTTCAAAGAAAGCGACAAAGTTAATGCACTTAAGTAACCGATTTTACATTTTCTTCCCTTGCAATTACCTTTCAATTACCTTCTACGTTGCAATCTGCTTGAAATTATGTGACTGCAGTAGCACGTGCTGCACGTCGTTCTCAATGTTACAGCACAAGAAGGGAATGGGTGAAAGTGTATTTGTGGGTAAGGCACATGATATTTTAGTTACTGAAAAACACATTCCGCGAGCAACAAAACCTCAATTCATCATTTGACCATGCTCCTAGAACGTTGTAACAGCGTGAGCAACAGTCAAAATATTTAGAAACAACGTAGTAATGAACAGAATCGCTAAAGAGGCAATGTGGGTTCTGCGTTAAAACTCTTCATGGCAGTGCGCTGTGGGCCTCGACGTAGTGTCATTCTTAGCAATGAACCCACCGACAACAGTGCAGCTCGGGTAGTACTCATTTGTCGTGTCGATGTCGAAAATCTGCCTCATTGTGCGGGGAAACCCCTTTTGAGAAAGAAAACCGTTAAACGCTTCAAGCCATAGAATGGCACAGAGACGAAACGAAACTCCACATAAAAACTTCAAAGAGGCAGCCGTTTCATACGAAACAAAGCAACCAGAGAAGCATTTGCATGGACACTACAAAAACGCATTCACAGCGTAAACATTCCAGGCTTTTCAACGAGACATCACTGTCATCATTGGAATGGTGGGGCATGGTCTTTTAGTTATACAGAATTTATTTGTACGTGCGCAAGTTCACACTAAGAGACAGAAGCACTTTCTTGATCTCTACATTACCGTGGGGAAAATTTCTTCTTTGCCGTTTTTTAGTGTTCAACCACTAATTAAAATAAAACGTCGTTTAGTTTACAGCCGTTGAATTTTTAAACCGCGTTTTGTATGGCGTATGATTTCAGTGCCCATTACAAATATGGAAGCTTTGAGCTTACCTTTATCATACCACCCTAACACGTCCGTGGCCATTTTTCTATTTTCCCCTGTTCTTTTTCAAACGAACGGTTTTACACCCCCCCGTAACGAGTTTTACATCTGCCACTTTTATAACAGCATTTTGCAATACAGCGTCCTGGCAATGACGAAACTCTTGCGCCAGCGCTTATTCGCCTTCATTTCTGTTTACCGAATAAACACATACATATACATACATACATATACACATACATACATGCATGCATACATACATACATACATACATACACACATACATACATGCATACGTACATACATGCATACATACATACATACATACATACATACATACATACGTACATACATACATACATACATACATACATACATACATACATACATACATACATACATACATACATGCATGCATACATACATACATACATACACACATGCTGTCAGGTTCTCGAACCGTAATAGTTACAAGAATAAACTCTAAACAAGACTAACTTCTTGTTCCCGAAAGCAAAGAAAACTATACACAATAAATTATAAACAATGCGGAATGCAACAAAGCGAGGCCGATAACAATTATATTACCAAAAAACAATGAAAACTACGCAGAATTAACGAAAACAACGGGGAAAGCGACAAAAACAGGTCGATAATGGTCTAGAGTACGAAGAGCCGTAAAACACTCAAAATCAATAAACGAAAAAAGGGCAGATTTCGTGTTTGCTGCTGGAATGGGGCTGTCCCACCTCAAGTCCCAGATGCACAGTCGCTTTGTTGCGATGTTGCAAGGCCCAGGTGGCGTATCGGGCCCCAGTGGTTCAGTACGCGCGGAGCACTCGTCACAGAGTAGCGAACGCAGCTCTCTCAGGGTGTCGCTGCCTTCTATTGATTTGGGGAGACCTTTCTTTCTTGCGGACGAGCGGTCCTAGAGATTGTGTTTGTGAAAGACCTCGTTAGGAACAGCACCGGTCCGACCGTCCGGCATCCCTGCATCCCGGTCAAACTGCAGTTTCTGTCTCGCTGCTCTTCTTTTACAGCGAAGCTCTTGTTGCTAGCTGTAATGTGAGCATCAAAAAGCATCGGTTTATAGTTACTCTCGCCGCTTACCGCAAACGTGAGCATGTGTCTTACGAGAAGCGCCCAGCGTCGCCCAGGTTTGCGCGTGGGGCTCGCAAAATATACTAACAAAACAGTTCTGGTGCGACCGTGCTACAAGGAGGGAGCACAAGTCAGTGCCTGCTAAAGACGCCCAGTCCCTGAATCCAGTTCCCGCCGGTTCTAGCGCAGGCTGACGCTTACCATATTGGGATAATTATGAGAGCCTACAGCAAAAACGGTCTAGCCCCGACAGTCATCCAGGAGGAAGACGACGATGTATTGGATATGACGATGACTACTACAACCTCCGTGAAAATCGATGACGGAACAATCAGGTTGTAGATGAACAATTTCAAAGATAATGCAATGGGGGGGGGGGGTGCGTCAACGGACTGTTCCAGTAGAAAGAAATCCTCCAGCTTCGCTCTGTTCCAAGGCTTCCGCGACTTACTGCAAGCTTCGCCAGCTTTTCGGAATCGCCTCTGCCACCGGCCGCTGCCGCTGGCGGTTTGCGTTGGCCGGAGGCAGTCGCTAGCTTGTGCTGTGGTCTGTAGCACTCGGCGCAGTAGCCGGGGTAACGACTTTGCGCCGCACGCAATGTGTCTTCTTTTTAAATGTAGAGCATTTCTTAGACTCGCCTGTTCCTGCGTCGGACGGTGTCAACAGTTCCGCGTCCGCAGCAGGTGCGCCTCTCCTTCCCTCCTCTCTCTCAACAGCAGCTGGCGCGCGCATGCGTCGTAGTCAGTCCGTTCGCTCCGTCGCGGTCTCGGCGTAACAGGTGCGTGATAGCAGCGCGGTGGGGCGTGGAAGGGCGCGCGCTGCTCGCACATGCGCGCTCTCCCCCCCCCCGTACTGCTCTCCCTCTACTGAGCGCGCTGCAAATATAGCGGCTAGCGGTCGCTCGTGTTTCAGTCACTGCGTTGCTCCTTCTTCCTTGGTTGACGCTCGTGCCCACGTTTACTCGTGTCTGCTACTCCAGCATCACGGAAGAAGCGATGGAAGCAACACTGCCTTCAATCAGTACTGAGGCCCCAATGCTCTGCATTTACTCGTGTTCCCCTCGCGGGGAGGCGCGGCAATTTTTTTCGTCGTTGTTTTCAAGCCATTTCTTCTTGTGGTGGTCATTTCTTCATACGCAATTTCTTTTCTCCACAATACGTACGTGCATGCATACATTCCTCGTTAGTCTATGTCTTCCAAGCTGTCAACTACGCTAAAAAGACGTAACCTTTTGGACAATACTACACGCCCTATTGGTATTGTGCTGCTTGTTGATGCAGTATCGGGGCCACTACCTGTACTCAGGTTTACTCGGGGCGAGCGCTTACCTCGCTATTTTCGTAAAGGTCTATGTATAGGAAACGCCGAAGGCAAGCTCACTGTCTGCGAGAACAACAAATGTCCCGGACCATCTCCATTAACCTCAAACCTGGGAAGGTTGAAGAATGTATTTAATAATTGTAGTGAAAGATTGTAAGTCGATCTCTTGCCTCACGGTGTGCGCTAAATTGGCGCCGGTGAGAGGCGACCCCAAATAGGGTGCTTGCTGATGCAGTGACACCCTCTCTTGCGTTGAATCAAATTTCGGTAATTTGCATGCCTTATCGGTCAACGCGAGCGCAGTGCAATGCCCGTGCCTCGCCCTGGAGGCTCGTCCTTGGTCATGAACGAGGCCTAGGTCCCAGGTATTCCTTTTTTGACTTCAACCGACCACGCGACCAGATCAGGCATAGCGTTGAGAGCCGGTGTGAATTCCAGGGTAACACAAATTACAACTCGTCTACAAGCAGTTTATGGAGAATGTGTTGCTGGGCGTGTTGGTAAGGTTTACGAACATACTGAGTGGCGCAAATACACAAAACACAAGAAGAAGACACGAACAGGCGCTCGCTTCCACAAGTTTAATAGCAACTACAGCAACATACATTTACAGGTACATCCCGACATGCGCAATAGACGTGCCCACAGCGTAAGCGCAAGACCATCTAACAACCGCCCCTCAGCTTTGAGCAATACCACCGAAGTATCACTACCGCAGTTACTTCCCTTCAATCTTATACGATGCGCCTCGAGCAGTTTTCGGGCCTTCTGAATCTACTTTTTCCCAGTATCTTTGTCTCGGAAAATCGTGGCTCACAGTTTGTGCAGGAATCACAATTCGTTGCCAAATGTGCGCCATTATAACACTTTACATTTTCCGCACGCTCCCTTAGGCGGTCGTTCAAACACCTGCGGGAAGTCTTACATCGGCCAAACTGAAAGATATTTGAACGACCGCCTAAGGGAGAAAGCAAAAAATTTAAAGCCTAATAACGGCGCGCATTTTAGAACGCACTGTGATTCCTGCACCAACTGTGAGCCACAATTTTCCGGGACAAACATACTGGAAAACGCAGATATCAGAAGGCCCGAGAACTGCTCGAGACGCATCGTATGAGATTGAAGGGAAGTAACTCCGTTAGTGATACTTCGGTGGCATTGTTCAAAGCTGAGGGCGGTTTTAGAAAAATTCTTGCGCTTACGCTGCGGGCATGTCTATTGCGCATGTCGGGATGCATCTATAAATGTACATCGCCGTTGTTGCTATTAAACTGTTGGAAGTGTAGCGCCTGTCCGTGTCTTATTTCTTGTGTGTTGTGTATTTGTGCCACTCAGTATGTTCGTAAAGCAGCTTATGCTTTGGCTTGACGATTTCTGAAGCGGAAAAGGAATCTTGCACAAATATTTAAATCATGTTAGTTTATATTGGACTGTTTTTATCTGTTATGCTCTTTTCTCTTAGTGCCCGTTTCCTTGTACTTCGTGGCATTGGGGAATGAGTGCCCCGGTGTTTTATTAGTACATAGACTTCATGTGATTATGGTGACGCTGGCCACAGAAACGCCCAAAGCTCGAGCCCATACGGGGCTCCGTCCCTATAAACTGAAGCTGTAGCCCAAAACAACTTCTTTTGGGCAATGTTGCACGGAAAGCAGCGGTTTATGTTATATCATCTTCATATAGACTTAGTCGCGTTTGTGCTACTGGGACTCGCAACCATTCTAAAATGTAAACCAGGTGCAAGGATATCGATCTTAGACACAGGAAGAGAACAGAACGAGTAATTATTAGCCGAGCAGAAACGCCTGTTGCATCGATTGCTGAATTATGGGCTACCGATGGTTCTTTATGGGTAACTAGTTGGGAACCTGTTTTGACTTACCATTCGCTGGTCACGGCATCCTTCCTGTCAATGTATTCCAAAAATCCGTGTTGACCAAGGCCCATAACTTGCATTAAAATACATTCATCGTTATATCCAAGGAACTGTTGCCTGTTGTCAGTGATTGCGGCCAGAAACCATTTTTTGGGCTCTTCGTGCGTAACGTTGTCCCGGCTAAGCAGCTGTGCAGAGTACAAATATGTTTAAAATAGCCCGCGTTGCAACCTCAAGCCACGCAATACGTAAAAATCGCACTACCGCGAAGGCAAAAAAACAAGTACCAACACACCATAACGCCCATCCATGGGCGTCGGCTGGTTTTTGTTTTGAGTGGGGCGAACACTTTGCACCACCGTAGAGCGGTGCCGAGATGGGTAAACATATTATGCGCAAAGTGCCCCAGCATCCAAGGGATATAACGAACAAAGCTCGTTTCTGTTTTTATTGTATTAATTATGCTTCAAAATGTTTATTAATCCTCATACATAACAGCAAGAAACCACCTCGTTCCATAACGGCATCACTTCCGTACACAAAACGATCTACGCCACAGTATTGTGAAACAATTGTCTTGCACCGATCAGATAACCATGTAAAATAAATGATGGCGTGAAGCAAAATTGCCAAAAATTGGTATTTTGTTTGCGAAAACAACCCGTTGTTATATCCCATTACAGCTCTTATTACTCATCCATAAATATAAAAAAACATGCGTCCACACGCGCACGCTCGGCAAAGTGATTATCTCCATAAAAGTATTTGCCTTTCTTTTTAAGCAATTTTTCACGGTGCTGCTGAACCACGATGAGATCAGAAAAGCGATTTTCGGACCCCGTTGAACAAAGATATGTTTTCACCTGGCAATTCCCCCAAAACGAACGCTATATCAAGACAAGATGTCGTCGGGGGAAATATAATGGCCATTTGCCCATTTCCTCTTCTGTTTTACCGCTTCGTTTGACAGACGAATCTACCAGAGTTTTTCTTATATTTTTTAATTTTGTCTCTTTTCAAAATTTCCTTTGACCTAGTTCCCTGTTACGCTGTTATAACAATTACAGGGGCAACTTCTGCACAAGCTGCACTATTAGAGAGTTATAGCAAATCGGAAATAATGCTTTCTATCCAGAGTTTTCGCGCGAGCCAGACTGCCGATTTGCTTGGACGTAGTTTTACCCCTACTGTTAAAACGAATATCAGATACAACGAACTAATTTACTGCCCTGATACTACTTTTAAAACGAGGTTCGACTGCACTGCTGCCGTTATGACGTGCTCGTACCAAGTGATGAGGTGCTACGATTCTAAAAAGTTTTCAAAACCCATCGACGCGTAATCATGTGTAACAGTTCTACTAATGAATTTATAACAAGGCACGCACCGACGATCAACAACCAAGAAACGCCCAGCGAGCAAAGCACCGTCTGTGGTGTGGCTCTCGCCAAAGTCGACTCACTGAGGGGGGAGGATTCTGCCGGCGGCGGCGGCTGCTTGCCCCGCCGATCTAAACATCTAAACGCGACGCCAGCGCCGCTGCGGCCGGGAGACGAGTTGGGGCCGCCTCCGCCGGCGGAGTTTGCAAACTGACCTAATCTAAATAAAGTAAATACATCCCCCTCGCGAGGGGCACGATCAAATGCACAGCATTTCCGAGGGGGTGCGCCGGCAAGTCGTATGGATTACGTATTGGTTGTTGGTTTTCTTGTTACACGCTGCACGTCATCAAATTTGCGGTGGGCTACAGCGGGGCGTCCCGGCAGCACGAGACGCGACCAGCGCTGCTGGTCTCTCGATCATAGTCTCGATCGCGGGACCTGTGTCGCCATCTTGCGGAGGCGCGTGACAACTTATGGCGGGTCTCTCGATCATAGTCTCGATCGCGGAACCTGTGTCGCCATCTTGCGGAGGCGCGTGACAACTTATGGCGCTTTCGAAACAAACCATAAATGAGTGAAGGATATAAGGCGCTATCGGTGCATCGAAATCCGTGTTGGTTGCGTGGCTCAATCGGTAGTGCGCCCGGCACTTGCCGTTCCGCCCGCGCCGTCATGGGTTCGAATCCGGGCGCCGGAAATTGTTGTTTCTTTTATAGTGTAGTGGCCTGGCTGCGGACTAGGCCGAACGCCGCGTGACATTGTGAGTTACTAAAATGCTATGCATTTAAAACGGTTCCGGTACGGTAACGTCTACCGTCTGGACGCCACCGCGCATGCGCAGAACCCTACCGTATACAGGAACGACTTGGCCGCACGGTACCGAGACCTACCGTGTCCATCGTTCGAAAGCTGGCGGCCGCTTTGGAAGAGTTTGGGAGACGTACGATTGGCTCACGCCTAGTCGAACGGATTGTAAATATGAGATCGTTTAAGAAAAATGAGGTTGCAACAAGTGAAATCCGCGCGATTCTGACAGCTCAAGCAGCAAGCGAAACACGGTCCCGGCCCAACTGCCGTGGCTTGTGTCGTCGAGCGACGCATGTCCGATAGCTTCCTTTAGGGTAAATAAAGGCGATACGGCTACATAACTAGTATTAACAGCAACATGGGGCCCGCCTGCAAATCGGCGACTGAGGAACAGGCAGTATTAGTACGAGGGACTCTCAAATACAACGAAAAACTAGAAACAGCCAGTCGTATGTACTGAGAGCCCAGCTTGACCTGCTGGCGCCATCTATTGAAATGGCGTAGAGGTAAAATGCCCGCTTCATGTTCACGCAGTCGCAGTTCGAATCTCCGTAGAGGCGTTGGGTGTTTTTTTTTCTAATTCTGTTTTTAGTGCTTTGACAACTGAAAACTAATATTTCAGCGCAGGAAACGCCATAGACCCACGAAAAATTGCCAAAGGACGTACAACACAAGTCGCTCCAAGTCACGGTAGCATGGACGGTATTTACGGTCTGCTATAACTCTGAAAACGAGCTTTCCGGTACGGTCCGGTAACGGGTACCGTGTACCATACCGGAACCGTTTTTCCGATCTGCTATAACTCTCTATTGTGAAAGGGCAGGGGAGTATACGGTTGGCCATTTTTCGTAATATTTTTATAGTTTAATGTTCCCTACTTTGTAGAAGTTTTGTTCGGCCATTTATCTACATTAACGCTGTTATAACAATTACATGCGAACTTTCGCCAAATATGCATTATTGTGCAAATGCAGGGCGTTACACACTTCACCACTTTAGGTATGTTTTTCATATTTTTCTTATTTCATTTTCAAACATTTGCTCGATCAATTACCTCCATTTATGCTAGTATAGTGATTACAGGTGTGACGTTCTGAAATCTGCATTACTGTGGGAATTCAGGGCGCTATACTGTTGGCATTTTCTGTAATGTTTTTATGTTTGTATATTTTTCCTCATATCTAGATTTTCAAAATTCCATTCGCTCAACTATCTCCGTTTACGCTGTGATAACGATTACCGGTGAAACTGTCTCGAAATCTGCATTATTGTGGAAATTCTATGCGTTATACCTCTTGCCATTTTCCGCAATTTTTTTAGTATTTCTCTATTTTTAAGTTTTTCAAAATTTCGTCCAACCGATTATCACCCTTTACGTTACTATGTCGATTTCATTTGAAACTCTCCCGAGCTCTGAACACGATTCAGAAGAGTTATTTTTAGCAAACCTAAACGCTCAGTGTGGCTATATCAGTAGGGGACAGATATTTAGAGTTATTGGCGCAACGGTATATTTTAGTAGAAATACAAGATTAACACCTAGCTTTTGACGCTCGATCGAATTGCAACCCTCATCATTATGTTATTTCGGAACGTCAAAAGAATGGTATGCTGCTTGATCTGCTTATACATTTTTCTGCAAGAAGAAATAGTTTTCTTCAAAAAAGATGTGTTCTCACCTTCGTAGCATTTCTGTTGTCAGAAGTTGGATTTCCGTGAACATTCTTCCACACAAAAATCAGCGCGAAGATTGTTACGGTTGCTCGGCCAAACGCCATTCTGAAATAAAAAAATACTTCCTTGAAACGAGTACATTCTCCAATACAGACTGGGAAGTGAGGTTTACGTTAGACGTAATCCTGATCATCTTACTACCAACCTCACTCCTGCATTTCCCCGCTTTATATAAATTGGTATTCCAACAATTGCGGTTAAAAATTCAATGACGCCATTGGCAAGTGTGTGCTATCAAGGTAAATAAGAGTGTAAACATATCAGCACACTACACAAGGAAACATGTGTAAACGTGTATCCTCTAAAATACGAACAACTGTCATCAGAGATTAAATACCAAGAATAGCGAAACTGCGAAGTTGTGCAGCGAATTTGCGTTTTTAAAGCAAAGCTTCCTCCATCTACCAGCCAACGGCTTCTTCATGGCGTGCGCGCAAGGAACTCCCAACATTTTTGGGGAGGGCGAAGACGCTTTTCACTCATGGAGCACAGTGTAGAAGGCGCAGCGCTAGGGCACTATTACCCAGCGTTCCCCGCGCGATGGTGCCTTCTCACATCGGCGGGAGCGTCGGCGGAACCATTACGTGGGCTTTGCTTTGTGGTTTAGCGACGGTTGTTTTGGGCCCGTTTTGGCGCAGCTTCACGTTCATTGCGCGCTACCTTCCCGCGCGCTACCTCGTGGGTAACCCGGTCCCGACGGAATGAAGTGGTCGTACGCAAAGATACCTTAAGGTATATTTTGCACGGCGGGACAACAAATTGTAGACAACACATACAGACATCTGGCCGCGCAAGAAACGCTACCTTTTGCTTACTGCTTCCCACGAATAAGACTCCATTATCTAAATTGGTGAATGCCAATTCGGTTGTGTTTTAAAAGATCTTACAAAATGCCAAATGAGCAACTGGTTCTGATAAATAGCAGTATACAAGTTCCTTTAGCTTTCTCGCGAGCTTAAAAATTACAGGCCCATTACCATACTCTCCATTACGTACATATTGTTTACTAAAGTAATTCTTAACCGCATCAGTGCCACTTTGGACTCTCAACAGCCACGAGTACAGGCCGGTTTCAGGAAGGGTTTTTCAACTTTTGATCATACTCACGCTATCAACCAGGTAATCTAAAAGTGCTCTGACTCTAATGCACCCCTGCATATGGCATTCATAGAATATGACAAAGCATTTGACTCAGTGCCCACTTCAGCAGCAATAGACGCGTTACGTAATCACGGCGTCGACGAGGGATACATTGCGATATTCAATGATATATACGACGGGTGTACGGGAACAATAGAGCTCCATCACAGAACTTGCAAATTTCCTATAGAAAAGGGGTCCGGCAAGGGGATACAATATCACCACAGTTATTTACAGCCGGTCTGGAGGGTGTGTTCACAAAGCTTAGGTTGCCGAAAACATGGGGGAGAATTAATGGGGAATGTCTCAGACACCTACGGTTTTCAGATAACAATGTCCTGTTCAGTCAGAGCAGGACGAATTTGCAGCATGTGCTTTGCCAATTGCGCTCAGCAAGTATGATTTTAGGCTTAAACGTAAACACGGAAAAGTCCAAGGTAACATCGAATCGCCATGCCAAGGTACATCACGTCCAGGTAGGCAAAGAGGTCTTGGAAACAGTCACCGAATACATATATCTTGGCGAGTCATAGCTGCAGATCCAAACCATTAACGGGAAATTACCCGCACAATAAGCACGAGGTGTGCTGCGTTTGGTAAGTACTCCGACATCCTCACTGGTAAGCTTCCCCTGTCACTTAAAAAGCTTGAATTTAATCAAACCCTTCTTCCAATAATGACTTATGGGGCAGAAACTTCGGGACTCACCAAACGACTTGAAACCAGACTTCGACCGGCACAACAGGCTATGGAACGCCGAATGCAAGGGATCACGTTAAGGGACTGCAAAACACCCGCATGGATTAGGGAACAGACTAAGGTGGAGGAAATTCTAGTTCAAATAGAGTGAAGGAAATGGGGAGGGGCTGGTCACGTAATGCAAATGAAGGGCAACAGATGGACCATCCATTTGACAGACTGGCTGACAATAGACCGCAAACGCAGCAGGCGTCGGCCGACAACTCGTTGGCGAGATGACCTACGAATATTTTGGGGGAAAAAACATGGACTCAGCTGGCACTCGATAGGCGTGGCTTGAACTCTTTGGGAGAGGCCTTCGTCCTGCAGTGGAAAGAAACAAGCTCCTGATGATGATGATGATGATGAAGCTCACATGCCGAATTGTTTAGGTGTCTGCGCTTGTGTGGCACCGTGGTGTAGCCCCGAGCTAGCACATCAGGATGGCTAGGTTTGCTGTGTCACCCTTCGAAAGACGCCCCCCTCCGTTTTCTTTTTGCCGACGCACGGCCGGGCTACAGCGGCGGCGTTCGCCACTCTAGCCCGGCCGTGGCCGATGATACTCCGTTCGGAAAGCCGCCCCGGCGCACCGCAGATAGCGGGCAGCAGAATCTCTGGTTTCACTCTTCGTAGAGCCACATGTGTGAATTCAAGGTACGTCGAATGGGCAATTGTTGTGGATGTCATTTTCAGCATTGCTTTCCAACCCTCTTCACAGGGTGGATTGGAGCCGAGGTTTTTCCTTACGTTTTCCGCGCGATAAAAGTTAAACAATCAAACCTTTCAGTTCTCATGTTGCGGGTGCACTTCGTGATTAACATATACTTTACAGCAAACATTTCTGTAAAACATCGCATGCGACATAAATTTATTTGTATTTTTAACTGCGGAAAACACCGTACCACTCTTATTCTTCGGAAACACTTTTACGTCAGCTGTATTCGCTCCAAACATGCATCGTAAACATTCAGATATGTAGGAATATTTATCACGAGCGACTATTTTAGATTGCTCTCAAAGCAACTATTTTTTATTCAAAATTCATCGTTGTCTTTACTTTGACAACGAAATATTATTATATTATATATAACTAGGAAAATAAGATTCGAACAAACCAAGTTAAATATTGTATTTATCAATAAATATTTTTTTATTTTTTAGCATTGTAATTACTACATGTTAGTTGCAGTCCACCCTGCGTCCTAACGAAAAAATAGTAGATTTGTCATTAGGGGAAATACACATTTCATCTTCGCAATATTGTATTTTATAGCTGATTTCTGGACGATGACACTCCGCATTTATGCCTGTTTCACCTAAGTAGTTCAGAAACAGTTTGGTTAGAAATAGTGGTCAAGTTTTTGGAATAGTGCTAAGGCACTAGAGCCAGGTAAAATGAATACGATATATGCACCAAAGTTTGAAACGTTGATTTCCAAATCAAAGCATGCTGCCAACACGCACAATTGTTGCTGGTTGCACTATGGTGTTAAAGATGAAATGTCCATTTTCATTCGATATGCGCTGCAGAAGATGCGGGAATTACGTTCGCTTATCATAAAAATTTAATTTAGTCGCCATCTCATTGATGAGTAATCAACTCTTTTAAAGACAATGCCACGGCTCGATCCCCTAGCGTGTTTACGGCATGCGCTAGAACTGCTTACCGTGAATAGAAAATAGGTGCTTTGTTGATTGGCTTTAAAATTTTTTAATCTACTCGCGTTGAACCTATTCCTTAATTATCAACCCTTTTAGTAAGAAGCTTGTTTTGTACCGGTAGTGTCCGTAAATATGCATCAAACTGGCGTTTGCTTTACATTTGGGCTGCATGGTGAACTACACAACGTGCTGGATAACAAAGCATTTTGAAATATTGAAGCCACACACTGTTAGGGGGGCTATCATCATCATGATCATTGTAATGATCATCCTACTCAAGTCCACTGCAGGGCGAAGGCCTCACCCATTGACCTCCAACCGCTCATGTCTTGCGGTGCTCGAGTCCACAGTTTGCCTCCGAATTTTTTTATTCCATCCCTCCATCCGGATAATGGCCTTCCTCTTCTACTAGACCCCTCTTTTGGTACTTCTTGTATCCACTCCGTTACACTAATTGTCCCCGAATTGTCGTTTCGCCTAAGTGTAAGGCCAGCCCAAGTCCATTTCTTTTTTTATTTCAATTATAATTGCTTCTACTCTAGTTTGTTCTGCGATCCAAATAGGTCGTTTCCTATCCCTGAGTGTTATTCCTCACCTTATTTGTTCCATGGCCCATGGAGCCGACCTAAGTTTGCTTTCTAGTTGTTTAGTTAGGTGCCAAGTTTCAACTCAATATGTCACAACCAGGAGTGTGCACTGCTTGTAAATTTTAGTTTGCAGTGACAACAGTAGCTTACATTTGATTACTTTTGAGCACTTGCCGAGTGCTCCTAAATCCATACGTATTCGGCGTCAAATTGCTCAGTCGTAGTTGGGGTCAGCGAGGTATTTCGATACTTGTACTTCTAGCGTTTCGTTTCGTAAGCTGAAGAGAACGTTTGTGGCATTCGTATTTTTCATTACTTTAGAATTTTTTATATTTATTTTTAGCCCGACAGCCGTGATTTCTAATTGGAGTTCCTCAAGCAGCGTTTGCTGGTGTTATGCAGTCTCAACCAGCAAGACTATGTCGTCGGCGAACCTCAAATAGTACGAGTATCCCCCGTTTACCCTTAATCCACTCTGAGTCAAACTTTCTAAACACCCCTCCAGACAAGCTGGGTACAGTTTTGTCGTGAGGGTGTCTCCTGTCTCAGTCTAATACGGACCACGAATTTGTCACTTTGTTCATGGAGGGATTTTCTACCCGTTGTCACCATATACTATGTGCATATAAATTTATTACAGAGTTTGCCCGCCGAACATTACGCCCTCTTTTTTTGGCATGCAAGGGCGTGCCATGTCAGCATGCCCTTGTTAATTCATTCATTCATTCATTTATTTATTTGAGCATTAATTTGTTTATTTGAGAATGAAGCAGGCTAATTGTTTTTGCTACAAGCAGGAGGCATAGAGTTTCCAACTAGTTCACCAAGAGAGGAACCTGGCGCTAGTGTCTACGTGATTCTGCAAAAGCGCTATGTGTCTCCATGGGTGCCGCCATACCAGGACGTTCGGCCGGAAGTACGGCGTAGAATGTCCAGCAACGACTTTGAGGCTACGCAAATGAAGTTTTTGCTTAAAAATGATGCCAAAAGTTTTGTGATTGATAACTTTTACTTTGTCTACCCGTATGTATTTATAAATCACTACATACTCTCTACTGGATACTCTATTCTTCTTGTTTGTGATATTTAGCTCAAAATAATTTAGACTCTCTTGAAATGAGCTCATACTTTTTACCTCTGTGTTAGAGTGCTTAATTTGAGAAATAATCGTGGAGGTTAGAAAGAAAACAGTTGGTTACCATCCACGCTCTGAAGGGGGTTGGAAACCAAAGGTGTAACAGACACCCACAACAATTGCCCATGCGACGTCACTTGAATTCCAACATGTGTTTCTAAAAAGAATGGAACCAGAGATTCTGCCAGCCGTTGCGTTGAGATTGGGGGGCGGGTCCCGAATGCAGCAGCGTCGGCGACAGCCCGGCTAGAGCGGCGTACGCCGCCGCTGAAGCCCGGCCGTGTGTCTGCAGAAAGAAAACGGAGAGGAGCGTCTTTCGAAGGGTGACACAGCGGAACCTAGCCGTCCTGATGTGCTAGCTCGGACTACACCATCGCCCAACACAAGCGCATACACCGAAACAATTTGGCATGTGAAATTAGTGATCCCCATTTACACCAATATACACTGGTTAGTTTAGTGAGTTTCAGAATTGCGAGAAAGCTGAGGGAACATTTATAATCGCTTTTTATCAGAACATGTTGCTCCTTTCGCCTTTTGTAATACCTGTTAAAACGCAAACAAATAGGCATTCTCAATTTAGAAAACGGAGTCCCATCCGTGGCAAGCAGTGCGGAAAGGTAGCGTTTCTTTAGCGGCCAGATGTCTGTATGTTGTCTGTATTTTTTTTGCCACCTCTTAAACCAATTCCTAGCGTATGTTTGCCCTACGAGCATATATTTTGGTCAGGTCCGGGTTACCAAGGAGGTGCTGTCGAAGAAGTTAATCAAGCCATGCGAAGGCAGCCCGCAATAGACCCGGAGCATGCCAAAACAGGCCAAAACAGCCATTGACGAAGTGTTCCTGCTGTCTCACCCACCGGGTCAGCAGGCAAATGCGCGTAAATAACGCGCCCACTCGCTGCGCTATATACCCTGTGCTCCCTGAGTAAAAATCGCCCCTGCCCTCAGCATCCGCGTCGGGAGTTTCTTCTCGCGGACATCACGAAGAAACCATTGGCTGGTAATAAAAGTATGAACCTTTGCTTTAAAAGCAGGCTTCCTGCTTTTTGCTTACGCCGCCAGATACAGCAGGCCTACCCGTATGTATTTATAAATCACTACATACTCTCTACTGGATACTCTATTCTTCTTGTTTGTGATATTTAGCTCAAAATAATTTAGACTCTCTTGAAATGAGCTCATACTTTTTCTCATTTGTGTAACATTATCGTCTGCTAGGCTCTTGGTTGCCGAAGCAGATGCAGCCGCTAGAGACGTAAAAGGGATATAGTCGCTTTGTATATGTTTTATCCACGCATAAATAAATAAACATCTGGGCGAAGCCTGTCACTGCAAGTAAGCCTTGAAGCACTCGCGCAAAGCATTATGAAATAGCACAATGCTTCAAATGACAATAAAATACCGGCGTGCCGAGTAGGCATGTATGTTGCCTCATTGCGCCTGTCAGTGCAGGCTTCAAAAGGTAACCACACATAGCTATGGGGGAAATCGACGCAAAAATCATGACTCAGATGATAGTCTGGGCCGCAGCGACAAACCAAATACACAGGCCTCCGGGAACTCGGTCACTTTTTGCCGGCCAGAAGCAGCCGACAAGCGGATGGCAGCGACGACAACGTGAACTTTAGCGACAAGCGACGAAAACAGAGGACACTGGCGGCAGTATACTAATTTTTTTTTTGCTTGTCGTGGTCGCCCACAGAATCTGTTTGTTGCACCTATCGAGTTACGATTTCCTCGTCGGTTATCGGCGTTGCTGCATGTGGTCACCCTTGCATCTTGCGATACTCCGCGCTAACGCGAGCACATGCGCTAAATGCTATTACGTTGTTATTTAGACATATCTGTGATAGCCATTGAATGCTAGATAGGCGCATACCGAAAACAAAAAAGCATGCCAAAAACAACTAAAACAAGCACTTCAAAGCCGACAGGTCTAATCCGTAGCCCTTTCACTAGCCACTTTCTGCCAATCGGATCCACCGGATACCCACAATTTCCATGGAGGCGTGCGATCTAAGCGACAGTTTACACTCTAGGTAATATTCAGGAACTCTATGGCAGGCGGGGCATTCTCGAAATAATCAAGACATAATCTAGGATACGTTCAACCAGAAACAGCCTGTTTTCTTGATTTATGTATTCCGTGAATGTGCTCTTCTCCGCAAAATGCAGGTTGTTCCGCGTGTGAAGAAGTCTGTTACGGGGCATCACACTCGAAATAACATCCATGAAAACCATACGCGACCAGTAAATCCGAAACCGAGGTAGATTTGGAACTCTCATCATGATATGCATGCCAGCATGTGCAGAAAACACTCTCATTTCGTGAGCGTCAGTTTTCACAGAACCCCGTATTTTTTTGGAGAGAGTACAAAGGCGCCTTCCGTAAGATGGTACTAAATTTAATTACGAACATCAGCTACTGTTCCTCGCTTCGAGGTGTAGGTAAAACTGCTCCCACAAATTGACGGGTCGCCCAATCAACAACGATTGTACCGATCAGTAGATATATTACCCGCGGGAACCCCAAATTTACAGATGAGTCTAGACTCTTTTCGCAGCTATAAAAACTCTAACGTACACACGTAAACCACACTTCCATATCTGCCTGCTCGACAAGCATACTTCATTTGCTCGACAAGCATACTTCATAAATATATCCTCTTATTTACACACTCGGAAACCTTGTCGACTTTGGGTTTAGGTCGATAGTCTTTCTTTTCACCTGTACCTCGTTTTGCGCCTGAAAAAGTTAACAGGAAGGCTTTATTTGTGTAAAGCAGCTTGAAAAGGGTCATTCTGTGCACGAAGCACAGTCACGAGTACGTAGACACACTGTTTTTCACAGAAGAAAGCACTAATCGACGGCAGCTTCTACAAAGGCTGCAGCGTTTTCCCCATAACTGGAGCAACGCTTATAGTAGCTGAAAAGTTGTGGCTTACAAGCCCAACAAATGCCAAAGTTGGATATGACAGCCACCCCTATCAATGCCTGCTGCAAGAACCAGAGTAACCTTCGGGATAACTTTTTGAGGCATTGCCCCCTTCCGAAGTCATCGGAACCTGGTGAAAAGATATAGCCTTTACTGTGCAGCGGCGGCTCTTCCTCAGCTTCAAGCAACAAATATCGTATGGTATGATATTTCCGTGGTTGGTACTACGCCAAGACGTTTGGGATATTCTTTGTGGAAATTGTGCCTTTAATCTTGCTTTATCGCTGAGCATGCTGCCGATGTCCTTGACCTCTAAATCCGACTCACTGCAGCTAAATTTTACGCAATCACTATCCATGCTCCTACGCCACTGTCTCAAAAAAAAGGATGGCCCCATGTGAAATAACTAAAGGACGCTTTCTTTTGTGTTTTGTTTTTCTCGTACTATGTCACTCGTCGTAATCCAGTGGGAGTTCACCGTGTTCCGGGCGTTTTTTTTTTTTGTTTTCTTTCTGGTGCACCATGTATGAAAAGGGCGTGCAAAGTTCGTCCTCATGTTAAATGTTTTCGGTACATGCTATCGAACAAAGCGAGCTCAATCTCGCTCTATGCTTTGATATTTCTGTCGTGCGCCTGCTGTGGAATGCTATAAAAGCAATGTAACGAGTTAGCATATGTTTAGCAGCTGTGGACACTCTTAGAGGACAACATCCGGGTGGGTGCGCCTTTGGTGGACGCCAACCGGGTGTATGCTTTTGCCAACCTGCACCACTAGTGATAACGCGCCAGAACATTTATTTAGGTACACCGTGAAACCTACAGAAGATGTGCACTTCCTCCATGGTTAATAGGCAAGGACTGAGCGCAAAAAATACGAAAGAACAGTGCTGGCAGTTCGAGGAGACACATTCAAAGGTGGAGGAATGAGGATCCTGGTGAGGGAATGGGGCGCGCAATGAGGAATGGGGAGCACACCCTGGTGTGTTTACTTCGCAAGAAACAGAAACAACCAAAAAATACTAAGAAATTCTGCACGCGGAATCGCAGTGCATGGGCAGGTCGCTATCTCTAAAGCTGGTCGTGGTACCGGCGAGGGGGCACCGGCATCAGGATGCTGCCTCTTGGTAGCAGTAACACCTGTAAGGTGACGACTTAGCAGAAAATGAGGGATCAGCTCCAGCGCTTTTGCTGTGCGAACTGATGTAAATCCTGAAGTGTACAGTCTTTATAGAGAAGGTTGCTTGGGAAGTCACAACGCCACGGACGTAACATAGGGCAGCGCTTCCTCGATGGCTTAGCGGATCCTCGGTAATTTGTTTCTTCTACTCTGCGCGTGGAAGTTGCCGTTGAACGCGCAGGAAACAGTGATGCGGACGCAGAAAGCGGGACGCTGTCCATCGAAAACAGTAATGCCTGCAAGGCGGCAACAAGACGCAAAATGAGTGACCTGCGCCCAGCGCCTTCGGCGTGCGCAGTCACCTAACACCGTGGCTTTTCGCCGGCGGCACACTGTGTCAGTAATTGGTGACATCGAATGGTTTTCTGGATTCCCGGTAGTTGTATATAAACTGTAGGTAAATGCTGAAAAGATTCAAAAGGGAAGGGTCCCGGCTACCTTCATTCGCTCCGTTCTGATACCGGCGGCATTACTTCTACTGATTTTAAATGCAGAGCATTTCTTTAACTCACGATGTCACCCGTTCTAGTTGTCCATCGTAGTCCGCACCGCTCCCCCTACACTATATAAAAAAATAATACTTACCGGCGCCTGGTTTCGATCCCACGACCCTGCGGGCGGAACGCAAGGTACATGGTGCTCTACCCACTGCGCCACAAAGCCGACACAGAATGGAAGGCTACTAACGCGCCCTATATCCTTGACTCATTCAAAATACGTCAAGAAGCTGCTGATACAGCGCATTCACTACCTGTGGGCGGAACGCGAGGTACATGGTGCTCTACCCACTGCGCCACAAAGCCGACACAGAATGGAGGGCTAGGAATGCGCCTTATATTTTTGACTCATTCAAACTACGTCAAGAAGCTGCTGATACGACGCATTCACTACCTGTGGGCGGAATGCGAGGTATATGGTGCTCTTACCACTGCGCCACAATAATCATACCCACCTGCTAATAAATGATGTCACGTGACCACGTAATTACGTCTCCTCATTTAATTACAATACAACAACCAACAGCAACAAGTGCAACAACATTAACGTAACGCAAACTACTTAACGTCGTGCGCCCCCGGAAATGCTCTGCATGTGATCGTGCCCCTCGCGAGGAGGATGTTTAGTTTCCTGCCGCAGCAAGAACCAGGTAGCCTCCTGCGCAGTTTGTGGCGCATACCCACTTGGGGGATTGGCCAGGATCGTTTCACTTACTACATGCCGGTTACGGCAGGATTTGACGCGTACAAATTTTTCTCTTCCGCCTTACCGTGACCGCCGAAATAAGAGGGGTCATTTTGTCGTCTACACCTTCTATAAACCAAAGTCAAATGTTGCGGTTTACTCGTAGAAGTATTAAGCAGTATACCATGCAGTGGTCGAAGTAGAATTTCAGCGAAAGTTTCGCGAATATGTATACATGCAAAATGTAGCGCCGAATATACAATTAGCAATACAAGAAGCAGTGCTGAAGATCGAAACACGTCTCCGAAATAATGGAAGTATAGCCATAGCAAAATACCCATAACCGTGTCCCTGACACGAGTTACATAATTAGAAAACGCGCGCAATTTTTTTTTGTTGGAATGGCAAGATTCATTTTGACGTTTTATGCTCTTAGCGGCTGTTGGTGGAAAATGTCAACAGCGTCTTTAGTTTTCATATATCAAGATAGCCATTTATTTTCAAAATATTCATCTATCGTGCTCCCAGACCCTTACCGCAGGTATTAAAAAGTTAGCGGCAAATTTCCTGCAATACAATTTGTAATAAAAAGCGGATTATATGCTATAAAACAAGTTGCAAATGCTACGTTGCACAAAATACCAATACAAACATCTGGTAACATTTTGGGCATGAAAAGGGAAGGGAGTTTACAGATATGATGTTTACTTCTGCTATGAATAGCGTCATACTGAAGGACTGCGGTACTGTTTACCCCACCTTGAGATCGCTAATGTTTACCTAAATTACTGAACACAGGATGTTTCGTATTTTATCTGGGTCTAAAGCGCCGCCTTAAAACAAACTCCACTCCCCGTGCTCTGCAGCATAATGCTTTTGCAACTGAGCCACCACGGAAGGTTTTTTTTTTTAAGTTTCGCCCGTCCAAACCCACGACATCCTGAGTTTTAAAAAACAGTATCGAAAGCGTGACACTTTTGTGTTCTGTTGCGATAAAGCATGGTGCTTTACTTACCCCTATGCCTCAAAATGGTATGATTTGTCTTGCTTACGGACTTAAAAACAAACAATCTTCATTTATAAGTTATCAGTTGACGATGTTTACGTATCCTCATAGTTCAAAACAATAACAAAGATACCTGGTGATGCCAAGTAGTAATGTTTGACCTTCATGGAACTGTGTAATGTCGGGCGTGCAATCCGGTAGAGACGAAAAAACTGTTGCTAATACAGACGTAATGCACGTTTCTGCTCCAGGGTTTACAAGTTGTCTGTAACTGTAAATATAGAATAAACTTACTCAAACAGCGCTTACAGTAACAGTACCTGATATTTGTGCCTCGTGAAAAATATGCTGGATAGTAGTGACGATGGTATGTCGAAGTGCTTAAGTATTTGTGATATTGGAAGCGGCAGAACGAAATGATCGCTGCAGCAAAATCACAGAAGATCACGTCGTTTTAAGTACTATATGCGCACAATGCCGCATTTTAATTGCATTGGAAAACCCTACTGCAACTGCCACATTCCTCGAATTCATTTACTCGCCCACTTCAATTTCTAGCTACACGCTTTAATAATGGGCAAAGTTTTGCGTGTATACCCAAATGAGGACTCATTCATAAATTTTGGTGAGGCACTTCTGTGAAATTCTTTCCTTCATTTAAGGTTATTTTCATTTTGCACGCTGTTTGTCGGTATCAGAGTTTTCATTACTTTTTGTAGGTTCGTCTATACGGTTTCAGTGGTACAACAAATCAATCACGGGCAGTTGCGAGCCATAAAGCACCTGTTTTGGCGAGATTCAAAACACACGTTTGACGTTGTGCTATTAATTAGCTTAAAATGCAGTAACGTTCAAGGTTTTCTGCGAAAACATAATATGACGGTGAAATGAACTGTGCTGACGCTAGATCAAAACAGCGGTACTCAACAAAATAACATACACCTGCGCACGAAGGTCAGACAGAACTCGATCAATTCAGCTGTTTTGTTATACAGTGTAAAATATATTCTAAATGAATTGTGGCGTTCTAGAATAAGTGTTTTTATTAAAATCGGTGACATTTTCAGTAGTCTTCATTAATAAACTTTTAAATTGTTGTAAAATAAGACAATCAGCTCATGCTTCAAATTATTCAATCGCGGCAAAATATTGCAATATGAGTTTTACGTGAGACCTGGCTAACCGTTCATTGTTCTGGGTTAGGAATTTGATGGGTTGAAAACTTGTTAATGCGTTAAAATCTAGACCGCAATAACGCACTGATAGTTTGTGACTGCAAGAGCGAAAATGGGCCCTAGGGAAAGAGAGATAAGCGAAGGTAGAGAAATCCCAGTGATCCAATAATTTCCTCAGGCGTTCTACTACAGTTTATTTTGTAGGCTGAATGTAGCTTTTAGAAGGCATACGCAAGAAGGCATACATTTTAAGACATTCGAATATGCTACACGGAAAAGGAACGATCAAGGTATGGTACCCGATGTCTATCCCGGTTTACAGAGGCTTCACGACTACACCTCAAAAGTATGTAGATGGAAAAGAGCACCATTATGCGGAAGTGGCACGGAGGGAAGAAGGAAGTCTGTCGTCATTTGCCGTGATTACTTTCGAAGAAGTAAAATAGTGCGCGGCTGAGACATTACCTAGCAAACTTCCTCAATGGTGGTTTTTGGGTGGGCACAGTGAGAATATTCGGTACTGGCATGCATCACATTCGGTCACTTTTCGCTAGTACACATCTCTGCTTCTGGGCCATGCAGGCTGAAGACATGCCAGGGAAAATTTCTAATGCCTTGGAACCACTTTCATTACATAATATAGCAGAAATTACCAAGGATAGGCCCAACGCGATTATAAATACCATCAAAGCTGTGCAGGGGCACGTACAGAACAACTACCAGGTAAGTTTCTTAGACTTGGGCAGCTGTAGCTTGCCCACTTTCCGTAATGCCTGCAATACAGGCCTTACAGAAAGCAAACAAGGGTTCAACATTGTGCTCTCAAGTTGTGAGGAAATTCGTTCTTGATGCACCCGCCAGTAGATAAGGCTTTCCATCTGTAACCCGACAAACTCTTCCTTCCTCAAGTTCTGTGAGTATGGGTGCATTGAGAAGGTGCCGGGGACATATCGCAGCTTCCGGGCCTAGCGTCAAATAGTAGATGGAAGTGGAGACAAGGACCGAAGTCAACAAGCCTAAGTGTGCTTCGTTTCGGAATATTGGTGAAACAGTAACAAATAGGCAACAAATCTGGAATACCCTGTTAAAAACTTGAGGTGTTTGGCAGACTCATTCAGAGAAAACGGAATCAATTAGTCACCTTACTTGGAGCACGAAGTCAAACAGCTAAAGGAAGACTGCAAAGTGCAATCATCAGGAGATCTTGAACATGGACGAAAAAATGTAAGTAACGTTTTCTAAGGAACGTTCCCCTGCGGAAACGTTGGCTCCGCGGACGCTCCTAATTTTTTCGGTTTTTAATCATTTTATCCCGCTTATTCCCGTGAAGATCGGTCTTATTTGGATTCGTAACATGCCACGTGCTCCTTGAAAGTTCACGCACAGAGCCTTGAGCGTCCTCGAAAATCCTGGACAGTTTACCACATAAACCATCCTGAACCCTGCTTGAACAAAGTCAACCGATTACACGCATTTATTTTCTTTTATAAAATCTTGTCTTCATAACTCGAAGACCTTCTTTGTGTCTCAACAAACGATAACCATATGCATAAATTTCAGTGGTAAGGCAGAACTTATTAATTGTTTGCCATAAACGCCACCAACGTCGCTTAAGTAACAGCTTTGGGAGGAAATTAAAAATAGGGCAGTAATCGTGTTGATAAGGTACTAAGAATGAACAGCCGTCATCAGTCGTATTCACGGCAACTACAGCAATCCCACAGTTTCGATTAATGCAGGAAGCATTTTCTGCAACCACCAATCCCACCATGTATTATGCTGCACAATGCGAGAAACGCGGTAACGTGTAACTGCTTGCTTGCTTGTTTTCGTTTAGTTGCCCTGGTTGCTATCCCACATTGCGTTAATACAAAAAAATTGTTCCATTTTGTTTCACGTCCCCTTGAGTAGCAAAGTTATGCTTCGCAATTATCCAAACAAAATCACGTGCTCTGCTGTAACAGCAGCGCGGTTGCAGGGCGAGGTTTTTGGGAAGTCTGCTGACGATCGTGCGGCATGCGTGGGTAGGAGCAGGAAGCCAGGCCCGCCGGCGGCTTCTCAGAAATCTGTTCCCAGACCGACGAATAGAGGGTACAGTAGTCTGCCGGGGTTGGGGTTTTTACCCTGCCTCTAAAGGAGTGAGACGCAGGTTCCCGCAGGTGACATGTAGCAGCGAATTACTCCACGGGAAGCATAATATTTGTGTGGCGCAGCGCTGTAGCCCAATATCCACTGCGGAAAGCAGAAAATAAACCAGGAGATATGATTCACACTGGCTACCATAATCTCAAACATACAAAAATAGTACAAAAAACTCAGAAAGCTTATTTTCCGTATATATTTGTTTACAAGAAATAGGCAGTACTTTAAAAACATTTGTATACAAAAATGTTTTCAGTTAATTGTTGGGCAGGATAGCGGTGGCTCTGACACAGGCCGTTAAAATATGAATCAAGCCCTGTACATTAAGACGACGAAAACAGAACGCCGGCCCTTTTAGTGGTTGATGAAAAGAATGTCGTCAGAGTTGAAAGCGAACCAGTAAATGACGGTAGGTGCTTTCACTTCTCTTTCGTATACAAAACGAAATGTTTCCTGGCATCCACGCTTGGGTTTATTGCAGAATCGGGTGTACAGCCAGCGCAGAGCTGCAAAAAGCAAGGAATTGTAGTGATTACGGCAAAATGCCGGCTCAGACTGGTAATAAAGGGTTCGACTGAAAAACAATGCCCTGTTAAACCGAGTGAATTTCTCCAACATTCAGATGGTGAAATGTCTAAGCGCGGTTGGCATGCTGCACGAAGCACCTGGCATGAAGTCCGAGATATTTCATTTCCTAAAGCTTCATCTTTAGGATGGAGAGTACACAGATGCTCACCCACGCGTGATGATAGCTCGACGTATGTGCAATTTATATAGCCTAAGTTCCGAGCTCTTTAAGAGCCTGGCTGGTCGTAGTAGATCGTCTGGGGCTCAGTAACTAGCCATCTAGTCACGGCTTCATCCTCCCAAACAGGGGTTTCGAAATATAACCACTTCCCCTTGTCGGCATCGAACCTGGATACCTTGCGTTACCAACTCATCATCTATCTTATTGCGCTAGGGAGAAACATCTTACTCGTATGCAAAGTGTCTGGTATGATCATTGAACTCCGCAGTTGAAGATGATGGTTGGATGTTAATGGCCTAAAGCCAACTAGGGCAAAGAGCACCAACACGGTCGTCATATATGAGAGATGAAGATGTATATGCTAAAATTGGCAAGCAAGAACACAAGTAAAATCAGACACAATGTATATTCTTGGGTAGAAGGCCAAGTTGTGAGCATGCGCGGTATAAAACTTTGTCTAAAAAGTTAAAAACGCACTTGGCAGAAAACATGGGATCATCAGAAATGAAAAACGCTCGGTATGCTTGGGCGGGTTACTTGTAGAGTTGGGTGAAGTGTTTGTGTCGCGTTGTGTCGAGTGTTTGCATTCAGGAAGCACGTGGGTCAGTGATATGCCATCTCCCCACCTGCTAAACGTGGGCCTCGGAGATCGCGTGAGCAGGTAGCTGTGTTGTGTTGGTGTTGCCTACCCGTTGCCCAGCTACACCAACGTCAGTGTTTCTTTTGAGTGTGTATGTGGCATATTCTCCCCAGAGTGACTTCATTAAGCGTGGTTTGTTGTCTGCTCGTTCCAGTGGGCTTACTAGGTTTTGCGAAGGTGTTGTCAGCGTTGTCAGGTGCTGTCAGCTTAAAATCAATGTAAGGCATTGTTATGTTTACTGTATTTTAAGTGCAGCAGCAGCGGCTATTTCAGCCTCTCTCTCATTTCCGGCGATCGTCGACTGACGTGGTAGCCTACCCACCATAACTTCCAGGTTGAACGAATATGCTGACATAATGGTTTTACAAGCTAAAGTAATAGCTTTATTTTACAAACCTGCTTGAATGCTCATGGACGTACAACGCAAAAGAAATCTGTGAAGATACAAGACTGGGGGATTTCATGTCGGATTGGTGGTTTGGAACCAGATAATTGCATTAAAGTTATGCCATAAAACTGCTGCTTTGGACGATAAGGGTTCTACAAACCCCAAATTACGGTCCGTGTGCAGCACACAAAATCCAAAGGGCGGTTTTGAAGCGTTTTCAAAAACATTCTGGACACTTGGATTTATCTCGCAGAAACAAGAAATGCTACAGAATCGCAGTTGTTGGCACTCGTTTTCTATCAATTTCTACAAACGACAAAGTCGCACGACGCGGGGGAGCTGGCAAGGCGGTAAAAGACAGAAAGGGATCACTTGCACGTGTTTAAACTGGTGATAGCTGGTTCTCATGACTCCTATTTCTATACATGTGAGAACCAAGCAGAAATAGATGACCTATGTAGAAGTTGGTACGTGGCTTTATCACAAATGACAGGTGTGAAAGGATGCTGGGTTATTGACGAAATCCTTAACGCGTATAGAACATTTATGTATAATCGCTGGCAATCTACGGAACATATACTGCACTCAACGTCTAGGCTTTGTACGGCGCTAGTGCCGAAAGCTGCCGACGCGAGGCGAATCCCCAAGTGCAGCACTGTACGGCGCTAGTGCCGAAAGCTGCCGACGCGAGGCGAATCCCCAACGTCGGGTCCTTTTACAGGCAGTTTTCATTCCGTTGAATGTCTCGGGCCGGAGAGCGCACCTCTTTTAAAAGACAAAGCACGTACGTTTCCAAGGTGGTGTTTTGTTGCCCATCGAACGATACACTAAACTTAAACTACCATAGTCCAAGCGGGACCCGACCAAGCTCGTAAAAACACGCTTGTCCGAAACTTAGGAATAGTTTGGCAGGACCCTAATAATGTTTATTGTTTAAGGCATTTATGTTTGCGTTGGTTCATGTCAGGAATAAATGTGAGCTTTTTGTCCATTACTACGCCTTAAAACGTCGGGTCCTTTTACAGGAATACAGTTTTCATTCCGTTGAATGTCATAATCGGGCCGGAGAGCGCACCTCTTTTAAAAGACAAAGCACGTACGTTTCCAAGGTGGAAATTTCAAATTGTTTTCGTCTGCCCATCGAGCAAGCTTCCCAGCTACCCCAGCTGGACCAGTCTGGCACCCAGGCTTGTTTACCCCAGCTGGGGGGGGGGGGGGGGGGGGGGGCTCAAATGCGGCTGAGGTAGTCGGCCCCTACCTTGTCGGAGCCCTTAATGTGTTCAACCACGAAGTCATACTCAGTGAGTAAGAGACTCCAGCGGAGCACCCGACTATTTGATTGTTTTGCACAGTTGATGTATGCGAGAGCCTGATGGCCAGTTTGCAGCACGAATCTCTTTCGAAACAGATAAACATGAAACTTTTGAATGGCCCACACAAGTGCCAGCGTCGAAAAGAACGTCACGCATCAGCACAAACTCTGTGACTGCCAAATTTTTGGACGTGATTTTCCTTCCCACAGCCGTGAAACAAGTTTCCAGCGTGGGGTCTTCACGCTGCAATTTCCGTAACTCTTCCGGGCTGATATCTAAGGAGCTGGTCTGTGGCACAAGCAGTTCTTTTGGCTTTTTCAGCTTCTTTCCCTGAAGCTGCTGACACGTCCCCTTGCTGTTCTCTGTTGAAATCGGTTGTGGCTTTAGGTTTCTCTTTACGGCCAAAATGCTCATGGTCAGTCTGAGAGAGACTCGGTCGTTGCTCCGTCCTTTGCGATACGGTGTGGGTCTGCACGTACACCCGGAACGTTCCCAGCAATACTTAATACAACGGGCTCTCCATACAAACATCCAGCACCTGTCCCTTGAAGAGCGGCGAATCGACGTACACCCTAGCCTCTTTGAAGACCTGTCTAGTAAGCGGATGGTACGGGTTCTACCAGTCAGTTTGCAGTCTGGAACCAGTGACCGTTTCACTACTACTGTATTAAATCCGGTATCCGTAATACAGTAACAGGTTTTCCTTCCAGATAGCCCTGCACTGTTGGTAACTGCTTCGAACTTCCATCGCAAGTTGTACTGTTTTGGGTACCAACGCACATGTCATGACTATGATTGACCTGTTGTTTGCCATCCCTAGGTTTCATCGTTTCGTCATGCTGCGCTTTCTGGAGTCCTAAGACGGGAGACATGATGTTTCCCCGCGTTCTCCTGAATTTGCATGACAATTCTCTGGTCAGTGTCCTGTCGTCTTACACCTTCCAGCACGGTGGCGACTTCTGTGCTCGGATGTTGCCCCAGCATCCGAAGCTCAGTGATCCGGCTTGTTGCACAGAAAGAAAAGCGGCTTTCCTTTGCTTTTGTTCGCGGTGCCAGCTTTGGTAAAAGCCATCAGTTTCCCTTTTTATTTCTTCCCTCGAGCGAGATTCTCGATTACTTGGGCTTCTAAGTACTCATCTGCAGTTGTCGCCAACATGTCCAAGTTATTACTTCCTCGCTCCTTCAGGAAGATTGCCAACCTCTCAGTCACACCAGCCTGAGAAAATTGCTCGGAGATCATTCATCGTCTCGTAGTGCGTCGTAAGTCTTCAGAGTCTTCGCCAGCTCTTGCCAATGGTCGAAGCATTCAGAGAGACGTCCCGCGAACTGCCTAGCCGTCTCAGCATTCGCGGGGCGCGCATGCCTAAACTTCAAGCGGTATCCCTCTTCCGTGTATCGGAACCCTTGGAGCAGCGTTTGTTTGAGCTTTGTGTAGTCCGTGCTGTCTTCAGCAGACATGCGCCCGACCACTGTCAAGGCTTCTCCCATTCAGGCATAAGCTCAAGGACAAATCCCACGTGTCGGTTGGCCACCCTTGGCTTGTGGCAACCCTCTGAAATCTCTGGATGTATGCATCTACTTCGTACATACCAGCATCACAGGAAGCAATCATCTTGGGCGGGCTTTTAAAACTCTGACAGGAACCTACACTCTCATCCACAAACTTACGCTCGGACCTGCTGTGAACTGGGCGTCGCTCCTCAAGGAGGAGTCTCTCAGCCTCCATGCGAGCCCATGTTCTCGCTCATGCTCAGCCTGTGCTGCTATGCGTGCCTCTTCCCTTTCTTTTAAGTGCAATGCACTTCTTAAGCGACCCTGACTGCGTCACCGGCGATGTCCGCGCACGTGGAGATGGGCGCGCGCAGCCTGGCCGCTGACATGGCACATACCCACGTGGGGGATTGGCCAGGAATCTCCTCGTCTTCCTTGGCAACGGGGGGAGATGGGCGCGCGCTGCCTGGCCGCTGACATGGCACATACCCACGTGGGGGATTGGCCAAGAATCGGGCGTGAGAAGGGCTAATGCACCTGCTTAAAAGAGTACTGACACGAAATTTCAAAGCTGAGATCCGCTCTAGCAATCAAGTACAACGACAACACAATAGGTGTCTGTGAATAAATGCATCTTTCTTTCTTTGTAGTTGTGTGTGTGTGTGTGTGATCTCTCTTTCGCGAACATTACCGAACCGCGCAAATTCAACTCGTGCATTCGCACTTTCACACTCTTCCCCTCGGGGAAATGCGGGGAATTTTTGCTCGTTGTGACCTCATCTTTTTTTTCGTCGTTCATCCATGCCGGCAACGCCTCTCCACTAAGACCCATCTCCTGTCCTAGCTCCACAAACATTCTCTTCTCTTCCATTCTCGCCCTTACACAAGCACAGTGTGAGGCTCTCAGATGTAGCGAGAGAGATTTGTCCTGTCGCAGACGCCAGAAATTGTGATGGTGAACGGATGTTCGTCACTCTTTCGTGTACTGTCGGACGAAAAAGGAGGCGAAACAGACATTGTGAACAGGGAAAAAGAAAATAATACGTTTATCTGCCCCACTAGTCCAGAGTTACGGGCGGGAGAAAACAAAATACATCGGTATTTCACGTCAGGCTCACATGACAAGTGACCCCAAAATACAGTTAGGCAATTCTCGAGCTACTGGCTATTCTCTTCCCACACCGACGTTGTTTGCGAGTAGGGTTCAGGAATATAAAGGTGTCGTCTCACGGACAGGTCCAGGCGCCTTCTCAGGTTTGTCGCCGTTGATGTGGCCGCCGAAGCTAGCGAGGGCAGGGGTGGCACGACTGCGGCGAATGGATCGTCGCCGGCACACGGCTGCTCTACCATGTGCGGCGCTTGCCACGGGCCAGCGCGCTGATGTCTGATCCCAGCTCAGCTCACGAGGACCATGTCCCACGAACAACGCCGGAGATCAGCACCCCGGTATCCTCGGCCAAGGCCCGCACTCGGCAGCTACATCCTGGTAGGAGCTTCTCGACAGGCCGCCCCTTGGTCCTGGGACAGGCCACAAGGACCGGATGAGGTAGGCACGCCCTGGGTGAAGGCCCGCAGCAGGAACGACGGCAGGAGCTCTTCCTCTGGAACGACACCCAGCCCGTGGTTCCGTGGCACGAGACCCTTCGCACGTTCCCTCGTAGCTCTTCCGGCTTCGTTCTCCTTTTTTTCTTTATTTTCGCCCAGCTGCCGTGCCACCTGCGCACAGCCCGTCATATCCTCTTCCGGTTTGCACTGGTAGCTCGAGTTCACTCACGGCCCCTGTCACAGTGTATTAATAAAAAACACAACACAGAAGGAAAAAAAACTTGTGTCCTTTCCTCACTGTCTGGTTCTTTGATTCCACATCGACTATTTGTGATTCGAATCAGAAGATGTAGAACTTGATAAAAAAGTACTTTAAAGGTCTTCAAGCGTTGCCATTTCCACTCAGTTTTTCCGGTAGCGTAATTCTTAGTAACCGCACCGTTTGCCTTGGTAAGGAAAACGTCTGAAGTGCTAGCTATGGATTCATTTGTTTGGCCACCCATGACGATTGGTTACCAGTCACCTTCTGGACTGTGCAAGTCAAACGTTTCTGAAGAGTAAGGTTTATCTAACACTCAGTGGCCACAGTATTCGTCTGATCACTCGAAGTAATTTTGAGCTAGCTATAACGGATATGTGCGCTACTCTACAACTTTGTTCCGCCTCAGCTCCGCCATTGTGAAATCCTAACAAGTGGACCTTACGGGCGCTGGGAAAACGGATGAGAGCGGGACCATTCTGCCTTTCGGCACGTGTCACTAACTTCTTTGGTGCCGCTTTCTAGCCCGAAATATGTAGATCCCGCAAGGTCGTTGAAGATATTAGATGCGACGGCATCTCATTCACTCGCCTTGTCCCTCCACACCGCTCCCCCATTCTCTTGGCCGCGCGAGGTGCGCTTACCGCAGCTCACCCCCTCTCCTCTCCGATAGCGAACACTCTCTCCCGAGGGGCATTGGATTGGATTCGATTGGATTGGCTTGGCTTGGCTTGGCTGGATTATATTGGATTGGATTGGATTAGATTGGATTGGATTGGATTTGGATTGTGGATCGTGTTGGATTGTGTTGCGTCATAGCCGCGCAACGTTGCGTCATAGCCGCGGCAGAGGGTTCACGGCACGTTTCACGCGATGGGAGAATCAACCTAACGGAAACAAGAACGGACCCTCTATGCGTCGCATCTACACAGGGGTTCCCGCGAGGGGAGGTGGGAGTAATGTCTTCTTAAGAAAAACGTAACCTTTTGCGATATGCTACAAGTTGTCTTCGCAGTGTCAATCATCTTGTTATAAAAATTCGCGGGAAAAACGCGAATATTTCACTCTAAGCTTTTTGAAAATGTTACAATTACGCCGTGCACGATCAAGGTCGCTGCATTCGCAGCGATTACTAGTTGAAACATGTGAACATCAGGCCAAGGAAGAGATCTTTAAATGAAAATTACTTTTTCGTATTTCGCTAAATTCCGGGATGAAGGCTGCAGAAGGAATCAAACGTTATGCGAGTATGAACTCTGTCAGAACTTTATAAAGTATTTTGGCCTTACACTCTCTCATTCATTTTAGAAGTACACTTTTAGAGTAATATTGCTGCGTTTGATGCAGCGTAGCCACTAATGCAATCAGGTTGTCAGTACATTTAAGGCTGGCAGAAAAACGTAGATTACCAGGGATCTTTAATGTGCGCTTGAATCAGAACGCATGGATACTATCATGTTTTGTTTAAATAAAACAAATCTTCCAAGGTGGGGCGATCATGGTGCACGTTTCCAGAAATGTGACATTTCATTTGCTGAACTTTGCTCGTCTGCTCGTGCTACCAGCAGCAACCTACCATTGCAACACTGGTGCAAATTCTTCTTCTCATGCTATCACAAAGAGAGCGCTGATAGTGTTGGGACTGCCCCGAAAGCGGAGGTGAGTGAGAAATTACGGATTTAAAAATTGAAGTTGAACCTCCCGAAGATGCCCTGTGTATGAGGCGCTCCTTGGCGGAAGGCTGCAGAATTATTATTTACCACTTCGGATCTATAACGAGACTCCAAATCTTGACCCATAGGCGCCTGCGGTTTCGGCTTTCAGGTGAGGAACAGCCCTCACGGCCGAGATTAAACTCTCATCCTTGGGTTCAGCAAAACGACGCCTTACCCTTTGATGGTAGAGCGTGTGATAGCGCGTGGACTATAATTGCCCCGAATAGCCTTCACGCCGCAATACCAAGAACAAATGATCCCACCCTTTCTTCATGACCCGTAACCATTATTTCTTAACCACACACCTCCTTAGCCTCTTGGTGGCGCCGTCCATAAGCAGAACAAATACCGAGAAAATACCGAGAACACGTGAGCATGCGTGTTAGCCGCGCCCGGCGGCATTAAGGCATGCGCGTGGGTACGCGCCTTTTTACCGGCTTGCAAAAAGAAAACAAATCAAACCGAGCGCACATCGCTGTTAGTGTTTCAGCAAAGCGCAGCTGAAAAAAACGATTCTCATCTGCTCCTGACGTGAATCGCTCCGTGTTGATGGCGGAACCCACCCGCGATCATTAAACTTGCATTCTTACCTTATAGTTAGTTTCTTGTTCTGCGTGGAACAGCGCGAGTGGGACTTCGGTTTTTTATAACCGCCGACCTCTCTAAGTCAACACAAATACGCCCGCCGTAGGCAGAAAATCATAAGCGCACGTGAGCACATGCCTCGCGACGATAGCCCAGCAGCCACGGCGCGAAGCGCCTGTCACAGCCTGCGCGCGGTTGCTTAGGCAAGAAACAAAATATTGAGCGAACGTGAGAGCTCGCCTCTCGGGGGTCGGCCGGCCTCGTCCAGGCTTGCGCGCAGGCTTCTTCCACTTAAGGTCCTCCCGCCTTCGTCGCCCTTGTCCTGTAGCAGTCGGCGTACCACAGGTCCGTCGGGCAGAGGACGATAAAGACGAATCTGCCAAGCCATGTTTTAACAATCCACACGCGGAGTCGACGAACGGAAGAGCTGGCGAATAACTAGAGGTGAGCACGCCCAGGACGTCGACGTGGGCGAGGACACGCTGCAAGAGGATTTGCCCGTATGTGGCTTTCGTGTCGTCGGAAGCCGACGACGAAAGGGATGATGACGATTGTTCATGACTAAAACTTTTTGTATACTTCATTGGTGTTTGCTTTACAGTGCCATGCAAAACGGCTTTGCCTTCCTAGGGTGCGGCTGGTTTCCCTCTCTCCTGGGATCCGCTCTCAGTGTGGGGATAAGCTAGGTTGACCACCAGCTGTGCTGTTTCTCCAGCCTGGCCGAGCTAGTGTAAGCTGCGCCAAAAATGTTTGTGGCTTGTTTAGATGTCGCACATTTCTGGAATGTTTTGCGCCATTAGTAACCTGTCGTTTTTTTCGTCTGAGGCCACTTCTTATCGCTTAGTATAGTAAAAACCAACCTATCAAGCATTCTTAAGTGACCGAACACAGGGAATGCCGGTTAAGTACGTATATTTTGCTTCGAATGTGCTTCCAGCTTTTTTGCACTAAATATTGGCGCTTGTATGACTAGTGCCAGCCGGGTCACGAGTTCCCAGCGCTTCTGCCTATAGTACAAACCTCTTGCAGTAGGGGACAATAAAATATTTATTCATAACTCAGAATACCAAATAAGAATTGCTATCCTGAAAAGCATAGTTTCTATTTCCAGGTTATTATAAATTTTTAATGGAATCTTTTCGAACAATCTGTCAAAATTTCAAGTCCAGCCAGCAATGACAACAAAATAAGGAAGGTATCTTTAGAAGATACCACCGGCATTTACCAACTAATGGTCTGACCGGTGGAGTGAACTATGATGAATGTAATACAATAAATATTATGGTAGTAAGAATAAAAAAATCTGCATGAAGTTATGAAATTGGCCCTTTTGACCACAGTTCTTTTAAATGACCTCCAAAATACACAATGATTCACATATTTTCTTTATGATCGTTCATAGAACACATCTGGATGTGTAGATGTACTACCCAATGTTTCATTTCAACAACGCGAATTGTTGCAAAATGTGATTTCGAAAACAAAACTAAACGACGGTTCGAAACCATGTTAAAGTCCCAAAAAACAGCACATAAAGGCCTAAAATTACCAAGCAATATAGATTGGCCTTTCATACGAATAAAAATGCCGACAAGTTTGTTTTTATATAAATATTAGTGTTTTGTAGAACTGATGCAGTTTGTTTCAGGTTGGCAATACGAGGTCAATGGCTAAAACACCAGGTGTAACTGCCAAGATAATCATATATTAGCAACTTAATTTTCTGTATTTAAAAATACTTAAATAGTACAAAGCAAAATAAATATTATAATTTACTTATTCAAAACAATGCAAGTTAGTCTGATCAAGGGGAACTAATTTTATTCAGCACAGGACATATCTATCGTGGCTTTAACAGGTTTTACTGTGTTAATAGGTGTACATAGAACAACATGAATTCAAGTTTATATCATTGCACCCAAAATACGATTAGAAAACTTTTCACGGGGTTATAGAAGTAGACTGGATTTGGGAAACGAAAAGCGAAGTTGAAAAACTCGCTGTAAACTCCAAATTACTCACATTAACAACATAACGTTTAGTTAACTCTTTCTTTATTACCTAAAGATAATTTGAAAGTGTGTCAACATAAACTAAATGCTGACTTGTGCCATGAAAAAACTTGTAAAGCGATGCCCAGGCAACGTAAGGACATTTATTCATCTCATAGCCAATTCGGATTTTACAAGAATTGTTATAACTCATCGTCACGTGCACTCCTCCCCCTCACCCATTCGCCAAGCGTTAAACAGGCCAGCGTCTCGTGCGCGCACAGCATACTGTCCGCCCCTGACCCCTTTCGCCGCACTCTCTGCAGTTTTCTCGCTGTCGTCGTTTGCTCGGTAACAACGCCGTCGCCGTGCCAATGGCCGTCGCCTTCGCTATCGCAGCCGCCAAAGTGCAGCACCGGTGGCCAAAGTGCTGCGCACTAAAAAATCTCGGGCCATCTACACTCAGGGCGAAGCAGGAGTGCATAAGTGTATTAAAAGATTGCAAGCCTCTCCCTTCCCACGTTGCGCGTGCTCATTTGGTGCCGGAGAAGCGCCGGTGGGAGGAGCGACCACGCGCTTGCTGAGGTATTGGCACTTTCTGTTGAGTTGAACCGGACTTAAGCCATTAAATGAGAGAAAGTCCGCCCGTAAGTTGTCTTCGTGTCACACGCCGCAGCCCGCTAAGATGTATGCGAGGAAGTAGCACGAGTCGTTGGAAAATTAGTGTTTAGGGTGTGTTCTTTGGGTACGGAGTACGTTCTAGCGCGAGACATTGAAAAACGCGTGGGCCAATGTTTAGTGCTGTCACTACATGAGACGAAAGGAGACGCCGGAAGTTCGAGCCTCAAAGCGGCTTGCCCCTGATAATGTAAACAGACTAACTGTGCAGTACGTCATGCAACTTCGGAAGAAAAAGAACAATAACGAAGTAAAGGTGCTTGGTTGCTATAATTGTGTATATCTACCTCAATGGAGAAAATGAACAAAAGGACTATTAAAAACTGCAAAATAATACGTCTTTCGCTAGTAATGGCCTCATTAGGCTCTAAGGAACTCACACTCTAGACACCCGGTATAACAATGCGCCGCATTAGTAGATCTGCGCAAATCCTAAATATTCTGCAGATCTTACAAATCTGCGCAAATTCTCAGACCTTCTACAGATTTTTTAAAAGATGTAAGACGTCGTTCTCTTACTTCGTCAACACCGCGTTTTTTAACGTCATTGCTTCGTACATTATCACGTTCTGAAAGACCTGGTGGCGAACTGGCAAAGCAAACCGCCAGTAACGGTGCCATAGGTTTTCTCAAAGGTACAGTGGCTGCTCAATGTGCACAATTTCTGGCTACCAAGTCTGCTTCAAGTGCACTCTATGTGCCTTATTCACAACTTAGTAAGTTTTCTGGGAATGTCTAATTTCGCCCAATGCTTTGCCTGATTGGGTTTCAGTTTTGTACGCGTGCTTCCGTCTGACAAAGCGGCTGTGTGTGCTTTTGTAATTTTGACATTTCTATACGTTTCAAGCGGCGCAACTTCAGGCAGCGTAAAAGTCACGTTTTTTTATGTAATAGCTTGCGAATGGCACAAAATATATCACCCACCTTCGGCACCGTGAAGTCACCGTCCGTGTGTACGGGAGCATTTCGCACTAAGGCGCAGTTTAAAAAAATTGCAAGTGAAAAAAATAATTTCTTTGACGGTATAAAAATTTGTGATGACTATGCGTGAAATTATTGTCCAGATTTTTTCGTTTAACGTTCCCCGAATAAAAGCAATTATTTCTTCGGCGTATGAGCAAAATGGGAGGGCAGTACAAGCCTCTACTTTACAAAGAACACAAGGCATTTCATCTATCCACTCTTCTTCCGTGAGCTTGTAGGTCACATGATCAAATTCAATATCAAAATAAAAAAAAGTTAGTCGTGCAATTACAGCGTTCATTGTTTTCAACCTTGACCAATGAATGAGTCGGCAGAATAAATACGCTTTGTCGTAGGCATAGCATTTCGCCGTCCTTACCACGTCGTACAACAGATGGCAAGGGCCATCTTTTTCCATGATCGTGCCGTAAATTTGAAACATAGCAGGATATGATAGTGTGGCGGAGGTAACGGCCAGTAACCTGGTAACGCAACGAAGAGCTTACAATTACATTGAAGCAGAGAGCTCGAATATGCTACTGAAAGTTGTTGAATGGAATAAATAGATACAGGCAAAAGATACTGCGATATTCCTTCGCTTATCAAGCGCCTTTTCCCGCTTTTTGCATCAAAGTTACTTGATCGCCTTGCGGTGTTGACGCCAATTTTAACTTTAAGAGGTGTTTTCGTTTTGCCAGTGTGAGCTGCCGTCTTGACTTTTAGAATCGGTTGCAAATGTTTTTATTTGGTGTATGCACAATATGGAATACCTTGGTACCAATCTTGGAAGCAACGGATCAAATTACACGATATTTCTTCAAAGCTACACGGGCACACACCATAAATTGCCTGCGTTTTGCCTGCGTAAAACACATGGCGAATTTATATGCAATTTACGATGTTTATTGTAAGACCACACGGAATGAAACAGCGGGAGACGAATTGTGGACCTGCTGTCAAAAAATGCCTGACTTGTCGCGACAGCACTTTCGTGATCCTCAGTTAGCCGCTTCGGCTCTGGCGGTGCCAATTGACGCCATCACATAAACATTCCCATAGGGAATATAGAACTAGATCAAAACTCCTGCTTTTCTGGGGAATTGTTCTTCAAGGATGCCTATTGACATAGATATTTACTGTTGTTTCGTTTAGGTGTAGCTGCACGCTACAAAGAAGAAGATCCGGTGAAGACGAAATTAAAACATTGAGGTTGCAAAAAACAGATGATTTAGTTTTGTTCGCAGGCTTGTAAATCAGCAGTTCCTCGTTATAACGGACGTGCTTTACTCGAAATACCGCTTTATTCGAAATTCTTCTGGTCCCAACCCAAGCGCATGCGTTTTAGACCGCAATACTCGAACCGCACGAAGAGCTGAACCCGCTTAGAGCGAAGTGGCGAGCGGAGGCGTCACCGAGCAGCGCCTACCCATCGGCGAGTCAGGTGGTCAACATGGTGGGTTAAAGAGCTGGTGTTTCCCTGGCGATTTTCTCGAGCCGGTCATGCTCGATTCGGGCCATCCGACTTCAGACAAATGGTCCAAAAGCTTGGTAGGGTGATTGAATTTTATCCCCAGGCATTGGTCAATAGCGTGGACGTAATGGTGCGCGAACACAGACACTGAAAGGAAAGAATTAAAAGTGTCGTCGAGAGCGTGGCGCCAAAAAACTTGGTTTGCAAACTTCACGACTGCACACCTTGAGAAAAGATTGCCCAGTAATCAGGAAAAGCCCCCCGTGTAAAACCGGCCAGTTTTCATTATTGTGCTGTGCACCTGCAATGAGCGGTTATTTCTTTTTTTAGCTCAACAAACACAACCTCAGACTCCAGCCACTGCATTTGCGGCGCTTTTCAGCGCGAAACGCTCAAAGCGTTGCGTGACGCTCTTTCCTCCCCCCTATAAACGTGGCCACTGCCTTCTCATCATCATTCGCTTAGCAGTCTGCGAGCCGTTCGGGAGCTAGTCACTGTGGTCCAATTGGAGCAGGGGTTGCTCGCGCCCGGCAAACACATGAAACAGCCAAAGCTCGTCGGCGTTTTTGCACCTGAGTAAAGTTTTGCTTCACTGAACGCATTGGATTTTTATTCTTCGCACTTGTAGGGCAATTGAATCTCTACAACTTTAACTTTTCTCGTGTGGTCGCTCATATTGAAATACCGCTGATAACAACATTTTTTGCCTTCCCGCTGAGTTCGTTATAACGACGGAATACTGTACGTTCACTACGAAGCTCCTTTTTTTGTTTGTAGATTCACGTGGTGATAAAGTTTACAAAAAATATGCGAAAGATACATTTCTGCTGAACATAAAAGTTTTATTTGCCAGAGGTCGTAATGAATTGCCTTATTAATAAATCAGGCAACGTTTTTACTTTCATCTTTATTTTTTTGCTTGTGGGCTTGTGAGACCCTGAATTTAAAAAAAAGACACAGAAAAACTGTTCTACTTGAATAAAAACATCTATCTGAAAGGTTTATGTGAGCAACACACCATAATAACGTATAAAACTATGAGCCGTATCAGCTGCCAAACAACGCTGCGAAGAGCCTGTGCACCGCTGCGTGCAAAATCAATGACTCATGTGGGGGGAGGGGTGGGCTCATAGGGGGCATTGGTCAGGGAAGGAGGGCACTGGTAGGAGGGCACTTAGAGGGGGGCACTGTTCAGGGTCTGCTCTTGCTCAAATCCCGTATTCTCTGTAGTAGTAATATTATGTACAGCTATATCGATACCCTTGCCTGATTTTACCCTTTAGTGGTCCCTAAACTCAATGCTAGTTTCTGGAAGGCACTCGCCACTGTATTCATCGTCGGTTGGTTCAGACCACGTACTTCCGGCGAAATTGATCAGCATGGCCCATGTTCACGGCTGATAATCCCGGCAGCTGTGACGGGCTTATTGAGCGAGCTTAGTAACGCTTGCGAGTTACTTTTTTTTCTGTTGCCTTGTGTACTCTCTCGAATAGGGGAATGGGGATCCAGATTCAAAATTTATGTCACTGATTCAAAATTTATTAGTTTCCGCAAAATGAATTTGCAAGACCAAGGAAATACGGACGCGGGTCCCTGAGTCAACGACTTTAGTGGGACACTTGGTTCTCTGATGCACTTCAATGGTAATAGATATACACAGCACTCACGAACCATTTGTCACGAACTCGCCAACCTTTTAGATAACTTAGGAAAACGTACCTAAGTAGAAGTGTCAACGCTAATTGGGATCTTTTTTGGATACAATGCTCGACACAAAAACAAACACATTCCTACTACCCTCGTTAAATAAGATTCCAACTGCGAATGGGCGACCCAACAGGTAAAATTAATCTGTAACCAAACGAAACACTCACCTAAACCAAATTTCAACTGCATTGGAGCGCTACAGCTCTTGCGCTAAACAATACTTAATTAACCCAATCAAAAGCTGCATAAATCAAATTATTTTCCGACGAACTACTATCAGTTCTTCAATGAAATCCCAACAAATATTGGCGCATGGTATCGCGTAATATAAATTTATTTTATAGTCATCACAAACGCTGCCAGAGAATCAATCGATGCCGCACACTGCGCTTCTGCTTTAAACAACTACTTTTCGTCTGTGTGTTTCTCTGCCACTACCAATGATACCATAACATTGCCCGATGCAAGTGTAACGATGCCAGGAAGGCATAGTTACACTTGCATCTCCACAGAAGGATTAACAATCTAAAAGTTTCGTCATCGGCGAGCTGTGACAGTATTAAAAGTAAATTACTAAAACCTACCATTTTGTTCTCAAGCCTCATACTTTACTTTACCTAACAGAATCATTACAAACTGGAAACCTAGCAGATGATTGGAAGTAGGCTCAGTTTATTTGAATTTTTAAATAACGCAACGGCACAATACCATCAAACTACCCATCGAGTTTTTTTAACCAGTATTCTATTTATATACCCCAACATATCATAGCTTCAAACCTAATGACATATCTAGAATGGAGGAATTTCTTCCTTTGATCATCAATATGTTTTCCGGAAACTATTATCGTGCGAAACAAAACTGGCAGAGTTCACTCATGATATACTACACTTTAAGAAAGAAAATCTTCAAACTGAAGACATATTCTCAGATTTCTCTAAAGCATTTTACAGTTTCGGGAAAACCTATTACTCTCTAAACTATGCAACATTGGAATCCCTCCAAACATTATTTAATGCCTAAAAAAAATCAACGGAAGCAGTTCACAAGCGCTAATGCCTACGTCTCGCGTCTCTTTGACGTAACGTCAAGCGTCCCCCGTAGTGCGTCTCTCCCCCCTTCTGTTTATAATATACATAAATGATTTCCACACTGATGTACTTACCACATTGACTTCTTGCCGAAGACGACAGCGCTGAACTTAAATATGAGCTATATTTTATTTCAGCTTAGTGTGATAAATCGCGTATGCCAATAAAGCTTACTAGGTGTTAAATTATGGCATTCAACTGCAAAATAAGCCCAGGACAGTACACCTATTGACTAAAGTCTGTTCCGATTAGCCCTACATTATTGTCCAAATACCTGGGAGTGCATCTGTTATGTGCGCTGTCGTGGTCATCCTATATTCAAATCATCTGTTCAGAAGCCTCACGCACACTCGGATACTTGCGGCGCAACACAAAATCAGCCTCGCCAGACATTACAAAGTTAGCTTATAAAACTTATGGACTACTGAAAATTAAATATACTTGTTCAATCTGGCGCACCTCACACACCGAGATTACTAATGATGTAGAAAGTATTCAAAACCGCGCTGCTCGTTTTATTTACTCCCAATAATATAACGATATCAGCGTTACCGCCGTAAAATAATCATTGGAGCTGTCGTCACTTTATTCTCGTAGTACCGCTGTAGACTTTGTCTTATGCATGTTTCTTTTATCATCCTCAATCGAGGCACCTCTTTTTACAACCATAACACCGAACTTCATGCCACATGAACCACAACCATTCTATCGCACAAACCAATTGGTGCACTTCTGTAATAGTTACCCCCTTTTTCCTCAATGCATAATATTCTGCAACCATGTACCCGATAATATAGTCGCACGCATCAACCACGAAACTTTCGGCGATAAACTCAGCAATCAAACGCCGCAATCGAACTGAATGTACTGTTCCCCTGCTGTTTTTTATTAATAATTTTTTGGTGTTGTTTAAGCTCTCGTCATTGTACTCTTAATGTTTACTCGTTGTACCCTTTGGATTTTGTTCCATTGCTTATTATACGGTGTAAGCACCCCTTCTTTTGTAATGCCTTTGGGCTTTAATGGCGGAGTAAGTCAAATGAAATAAAGCGAAATGAAAAATGAACAATAATAAAACCTATGAACATGTAATAACACTTTTACATCACAGACGAAGTGACGATACACAAAATGGCATCAAATAAAACAGGGAACAAACAAGTCGCATTGTTTTCAAGTAACAAGAACATTTATCCTACACGATGATGCTTAAGATTCTTTTTGAACCATAGGAAAGGAGGACACGATTTTATAGTTTAAGGTAACTCATTGCAGAAATAAAGTACAGTGAATGAAGTTTTTACGTACGTCGCATGAGCACAAAAACTTTATTAACCGCAAGTATAGGCACCTAATTATTCTGCAATAGCTCAGATGCAATAAATGGAAATGCAATGTGATTATGAAGCAATTAACTTCTGAAATTAAATCAAGAAGTGAAATTGAAGCAACATATTCACGGGCAGGATGTTGTAAGAACGAAGAATGTGTAAGCGTTGGACAACATAGAGTTTCACAGTGTACTGCACAGTAGTTAAGGAACAATGTTGATGGCGTTTTATTGCGACAGCACCCACAAAATACACATTACAAATTTTCAGCATGAACATTCAACCTCTTTTTGGCGATTCTTCGACTTTAACAAACTTTTTCTTTAGCAGGCCGAATATTCACCCTTTTCAACTGCTTTCTCAACCTGTTAGCAGCTCAATCTGAAGTTTGTAGTTGAGCAGATTGGGTATGTCTTTCGTGGTGGAAATGCGGGCTACGAGGCACCACGTTCTCCTTAGTCTATAAAGAATACCGCTTAATTTAGGTTCACTCTTATGTCACGGCATGACACAAGAAATATTCCCCCTTGAGGAATACCAACTTTCGTTAGCACATATTGATTATGGGAGGGCTGTTGCTCCGGCAGAAAGTAGCACGTACGCGGATGATACAGGCTGCAGCACATAGGCGCAATCATAACACGAATGATATCCGGGGCCCAAAAACTCTACCGAAACCGCAGAGAATAACGGCATTATGGTGCAGTCTTCCCCCTCAGCGTTTATATGACCCGCAGAATTGACTGACTCTCATAAGTTTCCTAACTTCTACACAGCGTGCCCAAAGATGCCGTCATGTCGCGTAGCAAATCTCAAGCCAATCATACTGCTGTGGGCACTCTCTCTATCCGTGCACCGACTCACCTTCGCAAAAATGTGAGCCTAAAACTTCCTTTTTCGTCATTTCCTTTTACTCAGTGTTGCTATGGCTAAAGTACGTGGTCAGTAGTTCTAATTATTTCTACGTATACGCTCTTTGCTGCATTTCCCCGCTTTCTGACATTTGTAATTAGCACGATCAATGTACTCCTTTAGGTCTTTAGTGATGTCATTGTGTCCTTTACCCATCCCCATTCTATGTCCCAATCTGCAAATACCCAAGTTTCTACTCCCACTTCCCCTACTTGACGTAGAGTCTTCCTGCACAATAAAGGCTACCTCCTCCTGCTCCTTTTCATTTGCGTAATTTTGTTATCTTTCAGAATTTTTTCTGGCTTATGGTTGCGCTATGGGCGCGTCTGGACGGAGCGGGGTTGTTTTCTTTCTCTTATTTGTTGTTTTTTGCGCCCTCGAGAGGAATGCTTTTTTATATTATATAAACGTGCTAGTTCATGCATATTCTGCATCGTAGGTTTAACTGTATTGTGGTTCTCCGGCTGCAGTAGGACGCTGTTTTTCCTTTTCGATTGCTCCGTGCGTGTTTGTGGCACTACCGCCACTACATGCCTCCCTTAGTTGTTTCTTGCGCAACAAGGCCTCCATTTCGCGCTGTGCTTCCGCACCTTCGTTCTTCCGCACCTTCATCAGCGAGTGGTTAGTGTGGTGGGCAACGTGACGTTAACGTAGAAAAGTACGGAATGACACAATGGGAATATCAGTGAAGGCGTAACCCTCCTACACCGAGAAAGGAAATAATAGGGGCTTCGGAGCCACTCTTTTGGCAATCGGCCAGGAGAACTATCGATACGGCTCGCCAAAGGTTACTAAACTGTTGACCGGAAAATAATACCCTAAACGCGTCAGAAACATTCTCCCATTCACAATGAACCAATTACGCAACAGCCCATAGAGAACTGGTAACAAGGCCTGCCAAAAGAACGAGCAGCCGATCAAGAAGTTGGTTAACCAACATACCGTCTGCTTCCGAATTTCCCCAAAGACAAAAGAACATATCTCATACCACGCATAAAAACACGGAGTACCAAACTTTCCCCGGCACATGGGATCTGAACGGCAAAGAACCGGACACTCTATTTCGGAGGAGGAGGAATAGCTTTATTCTCAGAGGTGGCACGTATCCTGGTGTGGACACGGAGGGGAGGGAGAGAATACTCGAAAAGATATCCCTGTTCAAGGTTCAATCACCGAAATGGTGGATGCTTTTTAAAGACTATGGTATTATGAAGATATAATTTGTAGATTTTGTGAAGAGATCGGGGCTACGTTTATCACAGGAGTCGGCCCAGCTTATCACACCAACATGTAGAGACCACTGGTTAGTGAATATTAAAATATTTTCTCTAGCGCTTCGGGGTCTGCTCGAACGCGTTGTAAACGCGCTTCTTCATCTGCGGGTGGGGAAGCCTAGGCACCAATAGTGGCTCGCGGCCAGCCGCGAACGGTCCACAGTGCAAAATCAAATGATATAGGTAAGGTGTAAACGTTTCTTCCCGATGCGGGAACAAAGAAACACCTATATTCATATGTATAAATGGGCCAATATATTCGGTAGGAAACATCCTACATTATCCTACAACTGTGCTGAAAGCTGAGAAATATCCATTCTCTCAATACAAGCTGGTCATTTTCAAGTATGTTCTGACGGGAGAGCAACGCCACATTACACCGTCAACTTTTGTTGCACATTAAAGGGCCTCTCAAGGATACCGTTACCTCAGGAACACCGTTAGGTAATTGAGGGGGAGATGCAATATTCTGCTGCTTTTGGGACGCTTGCCTTTGTGAGAAAATTTTGCGCTTCTTATCACTTTTACCTCATTTTAAAATCTGAAACAATTGTTAATTCAGTAACGCTTCTGATCGATGTCTATCTCCGCAAACACGAAACCTTCAGTACGACCTCTGTGCTAAGGAAAAAACACTTTTGCTTCAGACACTCTCGTCTTCTATGCTCAAACTGACCACCATCCCGCAGCCCCAAGATTTCACTCCCGCAACTTAGTCGCAAAAAGGCCGTTGATCTGTGTATTTATTGTGGCGTGGAGGATTACAGTTCAGGCTAGTCTGACTACCATTACTGAATATAAGTTCTTGGCAATCATAAAGGACAAAGTGGGCATGGGAGAATCGGAACAATGCCGTTAACCTACGCTACTCGCTTTCGCCTTTTTCAGTTTGCGGTCTTCCTGGGCGCGGGCGTGAATTTGGTGCCTCACGGGCGCCGCTGCGACCTTTCGCATCAGCCAATGCCCATCTTTGGACCGGCCAGTGCATGCCCTTGTGGAACCTTCCCGATACTTGGCCACATCATCGACATCGACAGCGTCCCCTCCCTAAGATATTGTCACGGAGCCAAAAACGATGCAATTGTCTTCAAGGGAAAGACGTTTATTGGAGCGAACTTGTGCTCCCCTAACAACTCAAAGAATACACAGGTGGCGAAGCAGGAGTCAACAAAGTGACTTGCGCTAACGAGCGTCGGCGAGAGTAATACTGCGGCGTCTCCTCTGCAGGCTTTTATCTTTCGGCGCGAGTGTTTCTGGAACTGTCGATTTACATCTAGAACATTGTAGATCAAAGAAGATTATTCAAGGCTAGTGACGCTAGGGCGAAACGCTCTCTGTATCAGGATGACATAACCCGTGCGGCAAAAAATAAAGAATGAAACACGCGCTTCGCTTGGGACACAGATAACACAGCCGAGCGCGGCCGGCCATTAAATAGAAAACATAAACAAACAAACCCAATGCCTAGTTTGCGGCAATATAATTGCCTGGTGTTGTTCGGCTTCCTTCAGTGGGCGTGGGAGCATCGGAACAATGGCGCTAACCTACGCGACTTGCTCTCACATTTCCCTGCGAAGCAGTATATGCCTAACCCCCGCCGGGTTTTATTGCGCGGAAGCCGGTTTACTCGGCGCCCCTGAGGCAGCAGCCACGCCAACGGGGACACACTTGCCACCCTCCCATGCTTCCTTCACAAGCTTATCAAGCCCTTATCAAGCGTTACAAACAACTTGCACGCTTTGAACGCCGACGTGAGATGATAATTTGTTTTCAGTATAAAAAGCTTACGGGGTGGCATTTCCCCCCGTGTATTTCCCGCCTAAGCACGAGCCCGTCACCGATGGCCGATTTACGCGTCCACTGGTTCGGTGTGGACGCCGGAGGTCGGGCATGCATAGCTAGTCTTGGTGCCGCTACCGACGACATGAGCGTTGTGCTGGTAGGAAATTTAAACTTAGAAGTGTCACGGCTCAATGTGACCTGTTTGCTGTTCTAAATATTCGAACGGTTTGGGTTTGAGTTGATGTGTCCCACAGAGAGTGAGGTGCCTAGGACGCGGGACGAAGACGGACAGCAGCATGTTTGTCCTCTTGAATTAAGGTCTCTTACTGCCAAGTTATAATTCCCTAGGGACAGGCGCGTGTCGTTTGCTCGGAGAAAGAACAGCGTGAATCGAATGGGCGTCTCCGGAGCAGAAGCGCCAATGGGTGTGAAAACAATATAAAGCCGCGGCCGCCGCCATTACCACCGCATGTTCAAACTCGCGGACTAGCTGGGAATCTCTCCCGAATGAACATCAACGTCGACGTGAGCCAATATTTTTTCTTTTGCTTAGAATCCGCCCACAGCGACAATTTTGGCGTTGCTCTACACTTCTAGGCATGCGCACATAACTGGTGGCAAGTTTATAAAGCTCTAATTTGGAGTGAAAAGAAGGCAGGGGTGCGTGCACAGGCAGATGTAGATTGCATGCCCTCAATGATGACAATTCTCTTGAGCTGACGGGAGGTTTACACGTGCAATTGCACGACCTCAATGCGAACTTTCCGGTGGCCTCGGTGGTCGAAGGTATAGGGATCGTGTGTTACGAATATTATAGGATGCCTATGACACCGGGGCGAAACAGCCACCTTCATGTTTGTCCACGACAATGAATATCGGGTGCTTCCAAGGATATTGGGCTAAGTGGTGATTGCTCGATCGCAACACACAAACAACGTTGTTTTGTGGATTTCGTGTGCTGCGTCCAGCTTCGTGAGTCATCCTTCTTCACAGAGTGGAAGGGCAGTAATTTTTTCTGGTTGGTCACGGTTTTGATAAACGATGTAGTAGCTTTCTCTTATTATGCTCCCATGCCCACAACTGCTGATAGAAAATGCAAATCAGTGCCTTTGTGTCGTGATGATAATGGTTGATTTTTAATGGCGCAAGGCCAACTAAGGCAAAGAGCGGCAAAACAGATGGTTAGCTAGCACAGATTAAAAGTGAGTACTAAAATTGATCAGCAACAGAGGTAAAAACAAATAAAGACAATGAAGATAGCTGGTGTAGAGGGGCAGGTTGTGATTATGCATGATACGATACGAGATTCAGAAGTTTAACGTCTTATAAATACTTAAAAACACGTTAGAAAACATTGGTTCATTTCCTAACAAGTGCGATGGATGGAGTGGGATTCGTCGTCGCTAGATTGCTGGAAAGTGTTTGAGTCTTGTGGTGTGGAGTGCCTTGCACATAATTAATATGTAAACTAGGGATAGGCCTTCTCCGCACCAGCCACACGGGGGTCTCGAAGACGTTGTGAGCAAGTGTGAATGTGTTACGTAAGTGTGGGCTATCCTTAGCCTAGCTAAGGCTACTTCGGTGTGTCTGTGTTGTAATTCTGTTATGTATCTGCCTCAGTGTGGCTTTATAGTGTAGAGTTTGGTCTCTCTATGTGTGTCGCATGTTTCCTGCAGAGATTTATGCAAAGCCAGTAGTACCAGTTTCTTCAGGTCGAGGTAGGGAACACACGTTACATCTATGCTGTTACATAGAGCAGCCGCAGCGGCATTCTGTTCAGCAATTTCGTTCTCAAGATTTCCACGCTGACCGCGAACCCAGCAAACAATTATTTTTAGCTTTGCGTTATCAGCAGACCTTAGAGCTTTGATTAGATACTAGAGGAGAATGTGTTTTTCTTGTTTTTCAAGCAATGTAACCCTGTTACCGCATTTAGTCTGTAAACCGAAAGGTGTGTTCTGTTTTGGTTTGTGAAATGTTCTGTACTGCTAATAAGATACCATGCGCGTTTGCCGTAAAAATGCTGCTTTGTCTGTGTTATGTCTTCGTCCTGAAAAAGTTGGGGTCATGTGGAGCGCATGCGACTGCTGAAGGAGACATTGAAGCATCTGTGTAGAAGCCAGCGTGTGGGTATTTGTGTTGTAACTGTAGTAAAAGCTCTCCGGGCGCATTTAGTTTGTCGATATGTTTAAAAGAAATATCACAAGAAATACCTGACTTGTCCCAAGGCAAAATGAGGTCATCAATACAAGACAGCACGGTCTCCTCAAATGAAATCCCTAGTTCGTCCGCAAGGGCTCTTACTCGGATACAAAAAAGAACGGGTACCGATGGTAGGGCTGCGAACAAGGGAGGGGATGAAATGTAGTTTGATACAACTACATGGGTGATTTTATGGAGGTCGCCCTAATAGCATACAGCAATGAAGTGTAAGAACGCTGGTGTTCGAGGCTCCATCTATTAGACCCTGCAGATAGGCTTCCAATGGGGCTCCTCCGGAAATCTCCGAATGAAAGACGGAGCCCCAAGTGCAGCACTGGGTCAAAGACTTTCAGAGCAGTTTTACAGGCGGACCCATAGAATACACTCCCGTAGTCAAGTTGTGAGCCAACAAGGCTGTTAACGCGGAGGAGTATTTGTTTGCTCGCTCTGTAGGAGCAATTTGAGACGACCTTCAGGATATTTATGGTTTTAAGGCTTTAAAGTTCCAGGTGTTTTGTATGTGGAATGAGTGTCAGTTTTTCATCAAGTATCACACCTAGAAATGTGTGTTCCTTTTTGAGAGGGACTGAAACATCTTTAAGCCAAATATCAGGATCCGCATGGATTCTGCGCCTCCTTGAAAATACAAGTACGCTTGCCTGGAGCAAGCTTAAATCCATTCCTTTCTGCCCAGTCAGCGAGTTTATTGACACGAAGCTGGAGGCGCCTGTCGCAAACGGACAGATTACAGGATTTTATGGTAATTTGAACATGGTCTGCATATAGAGAGTAGGAAATGGTTGCTGGCAATCCTTAACCAAGTGAGTGTATTTTTTTACAATAAACAGCGTGCAGCTCAAAACTCCCCCTTCAGACACACCGTTTTCCTGGACGTGAACCCGTCAATGTGTATTGCCCCCTCTCACATGAAAAGCTCTTTCTGACATGTACCTTGCAAGCATATTTTACGTGTTGCCTGACAAACCAAAAGACATAAATTTGCAAAGTATCCCATTGCACCTTGCAGTATATTACGCTTTTTTAATATCAAAAAATACTGTCATAAAAAACTGTTTGTGAATAAAGGCATATATGAAGTACTATTCTAGGTCAACGAGTTGATCATTTGTAGATCACCCCTACCTGAAGCCTGCTGCAGCTCTCGAGAAGACCGTTGTACTCCAGAAAGTACACGTCTTGTGTTAATCATCTTGTCGAGGAGCTTGCACAGCAAGCTTGTCAGGGCAATGGGTCAATAGCTAGCGGGAAAGGAAGGATGCTTCCCTTCTGTCAGGAAAGCTACAACTATAGCCTCCTTCCAAGAGTTTAGAATGTGCCCCGAGAGTAATATCTCGTTTATAGGTGGATGAGTGTTAGAAGAGTGACTGAGTGTAGACTCTGAATCATTGTATATGTGATGCTGTCTCGGCCTGGAGCTGAGGGTTGAAAAGTGATAAGAGCCAGCCCTCAGCCCATAAAGTGAAAACTCGGAGTTATAAGAGGAGGTGGACCAGTCGTTATCAAGAAACAACTTTTTTACGGCCGACTGTTTGTGTGTTATGAAAGTGTTTGTGTAGTGCATGACTGGACACGTGTTAGATGTGTTGTGCGAGTGTGTTAGCCTGGTCTTCTGTCCCCTTTTGTACTAACCAGAGCCTGTCTGTGTGTCCAGACCTTACGTCCAGAGCCTGTCCAGACCTTACGTGTATCGGTGTATCAGTTTATGGATGTCAAGAAGGAACGCCAACTGACTCGTTTTGCCTCACGGCGCAAACGTTTTCCAATCACCTTGGCCCTTTTGAACAAAGGGAGGTTATCTTATGGGGGGTACCAATGAAGGATACCCCAATCCTTTTTCTGGGCCTCTCGCGCCCGCCTACAGTTAGTTTTCATTCCACCACGCCCTCCTTTGGTTGTGCAGGGCACCGGAGGCGTGGGGAATGGAACTTTCAGTGGCGTCGAGGATGTGCGCCGTAAGAATTTTGGTTGCCTGTTCAACGTGTAGGTGTCTTATGGACGTGTAGTGTAGTTTGGATGTCTCTGTAAATGTATTGTTTGCTCTTACTTCATTGCACCTGTCTGGGATGATGGACTGTTTGGGCCTTTAGGTGTATATGTAAGTAAGGTTGGGAAATGGCCACTACCATATGGGCCCATGCCCACGCCACACTCAAGAGAAGGAAAGAGAACTGCGGAACCATAAGCCGAGATATCAGTCTGGGTTGTGATCTATTTAATGTTATGTAGGCTGTTTCTTGTTGAAAAGGCATGCTCCAGAAGACGTGAAAAACTTCTCTGTGAGGCAACCTGAGGCATCCATGGGAGGTGAGCCCCAAAAAGAATTGTGCGCATTCGGGTCGCCTGTTAGGATGTATGGTTCGGGCAGCTGATCAACCAGCGTCTCGAAATCAGGATTTGAAGGTGCACAGTCTGGGGGAATATAAATTGAGCATACCATTGTCAAGCTATTAAAAACAATTGTTTGAAACGCTACAGCCTCTAGAACAGTGGTCCAGGTGACAGGGTGGCATGCTAGGAATGTCCGGGCAGTTACTGCCACACCTCCGCGAGAGTGTTTGTAGCCATGCCTGTCCTTTGTGTATACCATACAATTATTCAGGAAATTTGTGTGTTTAAAATTCAAATGTGTTTCCTGAACACACAATACAATAGGGTGATTGGAATGTAGTATTTTGTACAGATCGTCAAGATTATTAAGAAAGCCTGTGCAGTTCTATTGAACAATATTTTCTCTTGCCAATATTACGTGTTCACAGCTACTGGGGTGTAACTATTTAAGTAAGGTATTTCAGGGCTTGGACTCGTGGAGGAGGTTTTTACCTTCTCTAGGTGTTTTGATGAAGGAACCCGCTCCTTCCACTGCGAGGAAAACAGGAAAGCTCCCACATCTATCTCATCGTCAGATTTGCAGGGAGATGAACCGGGCGGGCCGAATCCCCTGAACCGTGACCGCCGAGGGCATCAGGAGCGCCCAGGATGGCACAGGCGCTGCGTCGTGGGTGGAAAGAGCCACGGGATCCTCCGTCCATCTGCTCCGTGCCACGTTTGTGCTCCAGCCGCTGGAAAGGACACAGTGGAGGTGGCGGTGTAGCGCCACCATCATCATTTTCGAAGCGCCACCATCATCATCACAGATTGGCCGGCTGGCACGGAACACACTCGGCACACGGCACACCTCGGGAACGGCAACGCGCCTTCCATGGCACAGCCAACGCAACACAATAAACGTGGGCTTATCGGCCGAATTTTGACCCGGACAAGCGGCTTCGCCATGGATTTTCACCGCCATGACCTTACCTTGCTGATCCCGTTTGATTCCATCAAACCACGCTGCATGGTTCGTCATCTTGGAGAGCCATTTTTATGTAAATGACATCTGCTCCCCGGAATAGGGTACCTCGTGACATTACCTGCTGTGAGCAGATCCAGCTGCCGACCCCAGGACCCGGTGCGTAACGACTTGAAGGCCGCTGTTAAACCACAACGGTATAGGAACGCCTTTGTCCACACCACCACGCCTTCCAACGGCATCCGTGGATTGCACGTCGCCGGCAGGTCCACCCTCGCCTGACAAACAAGCGCGAGCCCCGACGACTTGCGGCACTTCCGAATGGCGTTTCACTTAGCCAACTCGCCGCCACACCATGGCGCGGTCCCACACGTTGTTGCGTCTCCTGCACAAACGCACCCACAAGACTGCTTTTGGGACACTACCGCCTTCGCCGCACGGCCCTGGTGAGAAGGTCGGACCCTTCTCCTCACGCGAGCCCTCTACCCTGTTGGAAGAGCTTCCAGCAGTCGACAACAGCTATCCTCGGAAGTGCAACTGACACTCGGAGGTCCTTTCGATACAATTGCTGGACAAACGTCTCAACAAATGTCTCAATTTCTTGTCTCTATGCAATTTACCTAACCTCGACAGATTCCCTGCTACAGGAATTCGGTAGTAACGGTGTCACAGGCGCTCGGCTCTCCGACCCCGGATGAACCAGCGCGAGGCACTGCACGACAGGAACTCGACACACCGGGAGAGACGCTTGTCGTTGCGCCCTCCGCTGCTCCGTCTCTCACGGCGCGTGGGCATGCCCAGACAGCGTCAGATTTGCAGGGAGATGAACCGGGCGGGCCGAATCCCCTGAACCGTGACCTCGCCGACCAGGACCGCCTTTAGTCAACCCCTGCCACTAGGGACTGCCCACGGGACTACGGGTGTACATACCACATAGTGCATAGTGGCATTGTTACTTACATTTGTCACTTTACCGCGCTTCACGTGCCGTAGCGCCACGATCATCAGAAGCGTGGAGATTGGGCTGGCACGGGGAACACACTCGGCACCCGGCACACGGGGCATACGCGCCTCGTCGTGTCTGGCACAGCCAACGCAACCGAATAAACGTCTCTCATCGGCCGCCTACAGAGGCATTGCACGTGGTTGCCACTACATCCACTGCTGTCTGAGCATGTGGTGTGGTGACGGGTGCTGCTTGTGTGGTGTGGTGACGGTGTGGTGACGGGGAGGGGCGAGGAAGGGACGAAGTCTGACTCGCGGTAGTCGGTCCTCGCCGAAACCACACGCCGCTCCGCCTCCGTCGAGATGCGTCAGTGTACTCCCCGCGACAGAAAGAGGCGAACCTCGTACGTGCCTCTGGAAAGGAGACGTTTTCTGTGATTTTGAGGTTGATGATTTTCTTCTCCATCTTGAACATTTTATACGTGCGGGAGATACCGCATGTGGTCCGCGACAGTCGCATCACATGAATGGTTGAGCCTCGCAGTTATCTGTGTGCAACGAATGTTGGGCCGGACCCCGCAGGCAGAGTCGAACGCTGTTTAAGACGTCAAAGACTATATATAACAGGATGAAGGACAAGCACAAGGCAGTAGACGACGGGACGTTTTAGAGAGGACGGGTTTGGGTCACATGGAAGCACAGTCAACAGTACGAAGGTACACAGAATAGTCTCGCAGTTCGGAAGGTCCGACAGCAATGGCCGATAAGCAAGTCAGCTCACGTTCTATCGCGATGTGATTCTATCGGCTTAACCAGCAGGAAGGGCATCCCCAAACAGCCATAATAAAGTGTCAGAAATTGGCACACCAGCACCGCGACGATGCTGCCCGGATGCATTGTCATGCCTTGGCGGAGAGTAGCGACGGCCCTGCTCACGGTGGCCGAGGTGTCTCATGGGGTAGTTTCAACGGACCGCGCCATGTTCCGCCGCTTGCCGTCCAGCCGTTGTCGTGGTGGTGGTGGTGGTGCCAAAAGAGATGGCTCATACCCACTCAGGGGGATTGACCAGGAAAAAGGCGCACACAGAAAGAAATTACAAAGTAATAAAAGAAACACATTTAGAAAAATGAATAAAATATTAGGGAAATATATACAGAAAAACAAACTGCTCAAACATGAGGCGTAGCATCAGGAAGTGTTGAAACCAACATAAAATAAAATAAAAAAAGAAAGAAAGTAGTTTATCAGATCTGGGTCAGAAATCACACCTTGAGAGCTCAGGAGGCTACGGTGGGGTGTGACTGTGACGTCCAGACTTGCCATGTGATTCTGAGCCAGGAGGCTTGTGACTTGCGGGTTAGTGATAACCTCTACCAAGGCTTCGCCGGTTCCCAGTTTCTTGGCTTCGAAAGACTTGCCCAGACTTCCTTTAGGAAATTTAGTATTGAGGAACACTGACTTGGACGAGATGGAGTGTGACTTGTCAAGAAATTCAACAAACAAGAATCGGGAAGAGTAATCCGGCTTCGGGAAAGGGATGGCTAGAAGTGGCGGAAATTATACTTCGGTGCGGCCCATTTTCAGGTACCGATCACGTTTAGGGGCGGTTTTGAAGATACCTTATGCTATAGTACTAAAACCAGGGGATGGCGGCACTCTCTTCTCGAACCATACCCTGGTTTCTTGAGAGTTCCCGGAGCTCTCTGCCTGGTAAACAGTCAGGGAGCCCATCCACCGGAGCTTGACCTGGGCTCCGACAGCCACCGTTTGTGGTTTCTTACCCTTCACCTTTAAACACATTTACACGGTAGGTTACAGCTTATTTTGGGGGGGCTCGGGGTCCTGCGGTGTTACCAATACCATCACCAAGATTGCTCAAGGTGCTCCTTGTGAGGGTCCTTGTGTCCTGAACCTCTTGGTGTTTGGAGATTTAAAGATGAACCCTAGCCAGAACGTCATTGTGAATATCTTGATCACCAGGTGATGCCGCTAGCCATTGACAGTGATGCCACCCTGGCGATTTCGTGTGAACTCAAAAACAAGTTATACAAAATAGAACAGGGCAAAGCTCATCCAATCGATAATGTTGAAAGCATTACATCAAACCAAGAGAGTGAAGGCTACCGTAACTACTATTTCCACGAGGCTTGAAGCGGTTGAAAGCAAGCTGACAATGCTAGATTCATGCCGTGTGGAATTGTCACCTGTTACTTTAGTCACTCGAAATCCGACATAAGAAAATAAAATTTATAAACCGGTTGGATGAACTGGAAGACTAATCCCGTAGAGAAAAGAGAAAACCTTGTGTTATTTTGGTATTCCTGACTCGCTAGACGAATTTTGGACCCAATCATAAGGAAAAATTTTCGACATACTTGTGACCAAGATTTCATTCAATATCCCCACGCATGGTGTCGCACGCGTAGATAGAATTAGAGAAACCGATAAAGATAAAAATTGGCCTATCATTGTAATATTTACAAATGACATAACAAAGAAATAAACATTGAGCGCTGAATCCACACTAAAATGAACACGCATAACAGTTACTTAAGGCTTCTGTCCATCAGCTCGACACGCAAGAAAGAAACTGGTAGAATTTGCTAATAAAACCACCCCAAGGAATCATTTCATCTTCACTACAAATAGCGCATTTCAAACAAAAAAATGCTATAATTGCTGCCATGTGCAAGATAACGTTTCTGAGCTGTCAAATTCACGTGCTTCGTTTACCCTTCGGGGTGATAAGGCTCTTCCTTCTTCCTCAATAAGATAGCTAATAGCGGATTTCAGTGTGCGTGCGGAAGCCCGTAAAACATATCAATTCTTTTTACTAATATTCGTAGCGCATTCTATAATGCTGACGATTTGTCTAATCCTTCAGATACCACTGCAGCGGATGTTCAAGTACTGACCAAAACGTCTTACCAAGTCTCTGCAAGACGCAGAGGTGTTTTTACTGTAGGGCGGTATTCGGTGCGGTGGGGGCGCTCTGATAGCTGTTGCTGATTATTTGGAATTCTTTCGATGAGATGTTGTAACATCCCTAGAATTTATTTGCATTCAAATTTGTGTTAACCACTAAAAGCTTGTACTTTGTGTCGGCTATCGTAAGCCATCTGCACCCGCCGGATTTTGTAGTGTCTTTTATGATGTTTTAAATGGGGCATGTGCCATATTTACCAACGTTCCTATCTTTTTTTGGAGATTTTAACTTTCGCGGAATCGGCTGGTCTTCCGTCACACTTATCGCAGCTGTCAGCGTTTCCGAATCCTCCCACTTTCCTTCACTTTGCTGGGGCTTTTCTTCAGCTCACGTTGTTACCCAGCCGCCAAGACTTACTCGCACCACTTCAAGCATATTAAACCTTTTGCTAACAGATTCCCGTGACCTCGTTTCGAAAAATAATTATTTAGAAGGCATTACTGATCACTGTTCGCTGCACATCACGTCTCATATACGTGCGCAGACATTACGAAACAAAATAAAAACGATTCTTAACTAGGGCAAAGTACATTTTTCTGCTATAAATGAGAGACTCGAAACATTTCTGCGTGAATTCGTGATTTGCTTTCAATTGCATTTAGTTTAAACAAACAGGTGTATGTTCAGGAATAAAATACAACCTATCGACCTACACGTTCCCCGCAAAAACATAACAAATCACAGGTCTCGATGTTATAAACAGACATTGAAACGTATGGCGAACAACAAGGAAACGATTTTTCCAAAGGAAATTCATCTGGCAAACCAGAACATAGGTCGGAGCTTGCAGAAATTGTTTTCATGTACAAAATGCAATGAAACAAGGAAAATATAAATACTTTAAGGGTGCCTTACTTTCAGTGTAAGCAAATAACCCAAAAACGTTTTGAGCATAGTAATAAACAGGAACAATCTGAGGTATTCGTTTTCGATCCCCATTGAAATTTAATCCTTAGGCGTGAATGTGCTAACTTTTTAAACCAGACCTTTGACACTACGTTTTCGAATATTTCGGACTAACCATATCCTAACTTATAACTATTTCTTAGACTTTCAATTGGATGCGGTCATGATTGTCGGCACACGTATTGTCATCATTCAACGCCTAAAACTATCGTCATCTTGTGGCCCCGATAATATTATCGCAAAGGTTCTGAAGGACGCTCTAATATGTTGTTCTATCATATTATCTAAAATCTTTGATCAGACATTCTTGCAAGGATTTCACCAGAAGTATGGAAAGTTGGTAAGGTATTTCCATGTCATAAGTCTGCAGGCAAACACTCACCACCCAATTGTCGCCCAATAACATTACAAGTGTTTGCGGTAAAATTATGAAACATGTCACATAGTCTCAGCCAGTTAATTTTATTGAGTCCTCATCTTTATTTTCCCCCTTCGTAAACACTGGTTTAGAAAATTGTATTCTTGTAAAACACAAGTACTAATGCTAACTGATGATGTTCATTCGGTTCTTGATCGCGGTTCTGAAGAAGACTGTGTGGACTTTCGTTTTGTAGAGAATTCGAAAAAGTTCCGCACAACTTGCTTCTTTTAACACTAAGCAGACTTATCTTTGACCCCAAGGTCCTTACTTGGCTTAAATCCTAAACGATCGATAACAATTTGTTATGCCAATAACTATAACTGTTCTTTCAATTCCAGTAACGTCCGTAGTACCCGACGGTTAAGCCCGTGGTTCCTTACTCTGTTTCATTTAAAATAATGATTTTTCCAAGCAACGTCCCCTACACTTCAAGACTTTTGCCCATGATTGTGCTGTTCACGCAGAGATTAAAAACGCTAATGACACCGTGTTCCTCCAGGCAGATCTGCACCCCGTTCGCCCCATTGCACCAAATTAAAAATGACACTAAACACTAACGAATGTGAACTAAGGCCCTTCTCACATCGTACAATTGCTGGAAACTCTTCCTACACCCTTAATGACACGCTATTAGAAACAGTAACATCGTACAAATGCTGCGGTGCCTTACTTCCGATCTTTTCTGGAACAGACACGTTAGCCGCGTAATCGCCAAGGCTAACATCATGGTGGGGTATATTAAAAGCAGTTTTTACATTTTTAAATGACGTCACTCACTGTTCAAACTCTTATTCATAACTCGCCAGTTCGCGGTACCCCGATGGGGCCCCCGAACTAAATCACTAACAAATGCTAAAGAGGCTGTTCAGAATCGCGCAGCTCGATTTATTCTCTCCACCTACCACCGTACAGCTGGTGTTGCACTTATGGAGCAGACTTTATCTTTAATGCCTATGGAGCTGGCAGAAAATGTTCGCGCATAAGCTTGTTCTTCAAAATATTTGGCAGGAGTTTATATCTACGTAATCCATTGTTCACCCCGGCAATTTACGTTTCGTCGCGCGTGGATCATCGCCACAAGGTCGGCATGCCTTGTTTTCGTAGTGCTTCTTGTCACCTTTCATTCCAAAGACGTCATCAGAGTGCAACCACCTTACAGCAGCTGTCGTTGATACTAACAATTTTGGAGAGTTGAAAAAGCGGCTTACTGCGCATTTTGTTGTAGATGCTGCTGATTAGTTGCCTGCTTTGCGCGGTTGTCGTTTTCTAGATGTTTGAAGTTTTTTGTACAGTTGAAGTGCCTCATTGTTGTATTGCTTGTGATCAAAACCTGTTTCCTTTTCTCTTGCATTATATAGTATTGGTTAACACCGCTACCTTTGTTGCGTGTGTGGAGAAACCTTTGTTCATGTGTTTGAAAAAACCTGTTAAACATTGTTATCTGCTAAAAATATACGCTGTACCACTCCCCTCTCCAATGCCCTTTGGCCACGAGGGTACAAAAAATAAATAAATTAATAAATAAACGCCAAACGCTCTCCCACTCGATGCCGTGCTAGCGAAGTAGACGTCGAAATAGCGCGGTCGAATCAAACTTAACAATATGACCTATACGCAGGTTCCCCCTCCGTTTTGTTTAAAGGCGAAAGTCTTTCTTGACTACTTAAACGTCAAAGCTTTGCTACTCCAGTCTGTATGTCTAAGTGTGTCCAAATGTCAGCCTCCCGCAAAAAGTGGAAACCAGCAAAACGAAGCACATGGAAGCTGAACCGCTCGAAACTACTACAGCTAATAGGAGAAGCCTTGTGGGTCCGCATTATTTAGAAAGCCTCAGGTGCAGATCCAAAGTATCAGTGCATAACTGGGAGTAAAAGGGTCCTCTGGGCGAAGAATGCAGATTGAGCTCCTCTCCAGAATAGCCGGCGGAAAAAGCAGCGTGTTCCAAATTCGAGCATAAAGGATCCTTCTAATTTTAAATAAATGCGAGGTCACAAAGCGCAAAGCTCCCGCTCGAGCTCATCTAGGACACACAATATACAAAACAACAGGAAAAAGATACACACTGTCCTAGAGCTGACGGCGGTTGACCACAGCGTTGGCGAGAACGTTGAGTTTCATCGAACACTCCTCCGTGCAATTCTAGAAGACAGGAGCAACAGTGAAGGGGAAGAGTTTAAGGGGTGAGATAAGAAACTACACGATGAGTTATATGGCAGGGCAGTAGATGACTCTCGTCTAACGAGTACATTTGCAGTCAAGAATCCAGATGCACAGCCAATTTTTGCTTTACTTTTAGGCTGAGATGTCAATCGTGTTCAATTCGTATTGTACTCCACGTGGTGCCCGCATCTCATATTAATTAGCAATGGTTTTATCTTGAGGTAATTCTGACCATTAATGTCTCGGATTTTACAACAGTGAACAACGCGGCTTGTAAAAAGTGTGATTCCGAAATTAAGTTTCGCTTGTACAATATTGTTAGTACGCTTTTATAAGGCGGTCGAGCCAGAAGTGTACACTGGCGAACCAAAGACATCAATATTCGGGCTGTGAAACCAAACAAACGGTTTTTGGTTCGCTATATAAGCTTCTACGACAGAATTCTAAACCACCAGAATGCCAATGTTTATGTTTGAGTGGAAAGCCGTAGGTTTTGTACTCTGCGGAAAACCATCGTTGGAGTCGTAGTTGTTCGGCACAGAAAATTGCCGCCGCTGTAACCATTATATAGAAGCATATATAAGTTCATTTGGTCTTCCAACCCGCGTCGTGTCCGCAAAATGGAAGGCCATTGTTCCACCAGTGCCAGCGGTGGAACAAAAACAAGACTAGTGTATACAACGTTAGAAATAGATACAAGTGTTCGTCATAATTGGGATGCACGCTGAAATGAGGGATTATTTCTCTTTTCTCTGCAGTAGTAATATTACCTACCAGTTTATCACCACGCCTTATCTTTTTCACACCGTACAGCTGGCTGCGCCCATTCCTAGCTTCCAACGTGCACTTGTCGCTCTTAGTCATTTCCGGTTGTTCCTCAGACGTACTTCTATGGAGGCTTGATGGGCACGGCTGACAATCACGTCAGCTGCGAAGGGTTCACTGAGCCAGCCTTGAACGCCCCGTATACGTATTTCGTTTTTTTCGCCAGTGTGCTGTCAGGCAGAACAGAACCCAAAAATAGAAGTTAGCCGAAGATGTGTCCTACTTCTTAATGCAACGCTTGCACCTGAACATTCTGTGCACATGGTGAGCACGAACATCTAGGTATTTCTTTGCGAGTTTTGTACTTTAAGAAAGTGTTTTTCCCTTCGGTGTATTTATCATTTCTGGTTTTGTTATTATTGTCAGTTTGGGCCATGCTCCATAGGTCTCTGTTCCAAACCAGGCGGAAACAATTTTCACTCCAGGTTCGCCAAAAGTGTGTCGGTTCAGTTATTGTTCAGAAGGACCCGACCCGTAGTTGGTTTGATGACGTTTCCTTCGAGGTGGAAGGGTCTAGGAGGTAACACCACACAGTCAGAGCCTTAATACACGTCATGCAGAACCATGGCTGGTACCATTGCGCGAGAAGTGAAGTTAAGTGAAAGAGACTTTAATGATCGCCGGCAACAGGCGTAATGTCTCCACTACGCCCGGACGTAGCCACTCGACAATCCTGGTGGCATTATATTAAGCAACAGTTTCGCTACTGACTGCGGGGGTGGACACCCTTGTCCCCGAAGGGAGGGCGTCGGCCCGCAGCTTTCCTTCCGGTGATACCGTTCGAGAGCCGTTAGGACCTGCTGGACGGCTGAGAGTTGAATGTCCTTGTCCTAACGGCGTATGGCGTCTTGTAACCACGGCGGAAGGTCGGTCCTGGTTGAAGCTTCGTCTGGTCGCACTTCACAATCCCATAATAAATGGGCGGCTGTTGCCCTGAAATTATTGCACAACACACACTTGTCGTCCGTGTAGAGTTCTGGTTCTATATGTTTCATATTGACATAAATTATGGCAACCAGTGGCTGTGTCACACTTTGCTGCGCTACTAAACTCGTTAAATTGTGGTGTGTAATATTTATTCCCTATTGCTTTTCCTACAAATTTTGCTACACTCGCACTGCGTGATGTTAGTATTTTTCGGTTCCCTAGGTATCATGTCTTATTTCGTCTTTTTCTGTGCATGCTATCAGTAGTCGTGCACTCTGGACCGGATGTATTTCTGTTTTAGGTGTATGCCCCTAGATACGGTGGTGCTGGAGAACTGCAGGAACATTTTTGCTGTGTAAATACGATTGCTTGATTGATTGTAGGGTTTAACGCGCCGACGCAACGCAGGCAATGAGGCGCGCCGTAGTGGACGGCTCCAGGTTAATTTTGACCACCTGGGGATCTTTACGTGCGCCGAAATCTCTTACACACGGGCGTATGTGCTTTTCGCCTCCATCAGAAAATTCGCGGCCCCACCGGGAATCAAACCCGCTGCTGTATAAATACGGATTTTATCCATCCGAAGTCTGCACTGCAATTATCATATATACTTTTAATATCACCATTATATCAATTGACCCCTTCAAGCCGCTTTGATTGGTTTTTTGTCCGTTCTGCCAACATATGTACGTGTGTGGATGTCATAAGCAGATTGATTGATTGATTGATTGATTGATTGATTGATTGATTGATTGATTGATTGATTGATTGATTGATTGATTGATTGATTGATTGACTGACTGATTGATTGATTCACAGTACCACCTTATATTCTACAAACTCATGACTATGTATTAGTAATGCCGGGGGACTCTTCTATTTATAGTTATTGTATAAATAAATATGTTTATATAAATATAGGTTACATCTATAGCGTTTATTGCGCCTGAACTCTAGCTTAGTTCTACACTATTGCACACAATAACGAAGTATAAAGTAGTTGCGATTTTTTTGACAAATGTCATTCTGAACTTTAAATGATGGCCGTAACAATAAGACATTCGAATAAACCACAAAATAAAATGTACTTTATATTGTCGTCTTGCGGGTTGCTACCAAACGACAGGCGAATGATTTGCATATTAAACGATTTTTCTAAGGAAAGATCACTCAAGTGCATTCGCGGGGAATTCCCTCTTGTGTATACGGGTAAACATTGTAGTGTGGCGATACCACGAAACTACTAAAATTCAAGGGGCGGAGACAGCCATTGTGTAAGAGAAACAGCCAATGTCACAAGTATTTTGGTTTCTTAAATCACCATAAAAAAAATTTGCCGATAAATGCTCCAAGTATTTTCTTTGAGCACTGAGACAAAAAGAAATGCCATCAGAGGCACACCATTTTTAACGCATGAATGCTTCTTGAGGCATAAATAGAATTCACTAAAATGCCCATGTGTAAAAATTGCGCCCACCTCCCCGCGAGGGGAACCCTGTGTAGATGTGACGCATCGTGGGGTTCACTTGGTGTTTCCGTTGGATTGATTCTGAAATCGCGTGAAACGTGTCGGGAACGCGTATGATTATTATGTTTTATGATTATTATTATGTTTTATCGGCCAATCTTGGTCTATCTCTTTAAGTGGTATGCTTGGGGCTTCGCTGTCGCAACGACCTTTACTCCATCATTGTTGCTGTAAGTGGGAGCTTCTTTTATTTTATTGCAAGTGTTAAGCATCGCCCCATCATGCGTTTATCAGTAGCATTTTGACGTAGTTTGAATGAGTCAAGGATATAAGGCGCGTTCGTAGCATTTGATTCTGTCTCGGTTTTGTGGCGCAGTCGGAAGAGCACCGTGTACCTCGCGTTCAGCCCACAGGGTCGTGGGATCGAAACCGGGTGCCGCTAACTACTATTTTTTTATAGTGTAGGGGTATTGAATCCATAGGTAGCATTTGGATCACTGTGGGTGCACTTACAGAGCGTTATTTTGTAGAAAAATCAATTCAAAAGTGGCTTCCTCCTCCCTGCATCTGCCTTGTGAATTTTGTATGACGTTTTGTATGATGCCTGGTCTTGCAGGCTTGGTTTGAGGGCGCCTCCTGCGCGGCTTGCCCATCCTCTGACAGGGTCAGTCGGCCAGACGGCTGGCGGCGGCTCGTCACATTTTGTTCCCGTAGTAAAACAAAACCAAAGCATTTTTGCCCGCAAAAATGTTGCGTATAGTTTGTTTGTTTGAAGACTGTACCAAACATAGTAATGAGAGCTGTAGTGAGAGCTAGTGCATGTGATGTTTTTGAAAGTTCCTGCTTCACGTCAAAACCTTCAAAGCTGGAGATGGAGGACGCTGGGCCATTGGTTCTGACCCCGACGGAAATTCCCGGTGTTGAAGGGATGGAGCAGCGGCGTGAGCCACCTCAATTCCGTCGACGAATGGGTGCTCGAACTTCCGTTCTTTCCTGAAATATTTACATCACCCCTATGTTCGTCTCGGCGAGTAGGGCGGAAAGATGCTTGATATAATAATTAGACAGGAAATTAGGCCGGCCATTGGTCCTACTATGAGTGCGTTTACGGAGGGGTCGTTTGTGATGGGGCTCCACAACACGGCGTAAGAAGCCCCGAGTGAGCAGAACTGCCGTGGGTCACTGCGTCTTTTTTTTTAATTTCGCTGGACACCACAAGAGATCATTTCGCGTGGTATAGTACCGGAATTTTGGAGACAAGAGAAGAGCAGGGTCTGTTTGCCCAAAATATGAACCCCTCATACCACGAGCGTTGCCGGCCAACGCAGGCTCGAACGCTCAGCACTACTCTCTCCAAAGATCCAGAGGGTTTCTTCACAGACTCGTGCCAACATCGACAGCAGCCCTATGCTCTCATTGTGGCTGCCACCAGAACCAGACTCCTTGCGTGTGCCTCACTTAAGAGGCAAGGCATGACGGAGGCAGAAGAAGCAGTCATCACCTTGGCTCTCACTCAACGAGGGATTCGGAAGGTAGTCACAGATTTTTAATAGGCCTTCCGGAATTTACAGTCGGGGTGGGTGTCCCGATCTGCATGGGGCGTGTTAAAAAACCGCTCCTCACCCGGTTTTATCTACCTCGTCTGAGCGCCCGCCCACGCATCCATGGACGGCAATGAATACTCCCACCAACAATCCTGAGGTTTTACCCGCGAAGCTATCTGGCTGCACAATGTACATAACCCAATATGTTCGCATTTAGAAGCGGAAACTACCTCCTCCACCTCACACTGGTCTATCCAGCGGACAGCAAACTTGTTTACGGCCTATGAAATTTGGCCCGTTTCCACACCCGACGCCTCTTTAGTTCATGCAGCCGAATGGGTATGACGCTGGATGTAGATTTTACTATAAATCAGGCACACTCCGCCATATAATCGTGCTGTGACGCTTTAGCCCTCATCAACCTCCTCTCTTCCGCCAAATTACCAAAAAGAGCAACGGAAGATCTTGCTTTCTAGCCCCTCCTTCCTACACAGCTTCTCCTGGTTTCCATATCATCGGTGGCGGAGGCTACAGATGTGCTACAGTGAAAAAAGAACCCCTTGCCTTCTCCACCGGCTATTAGAATTCTTATAAAAAGCGTTTCCTCATAGGGCTCCCTTTCTTGGCACAAGTTCGCTTGAATAAATCTTTGTTTGCCTTTTGCACACCCTCCGTTTCGGAATTCTTAAAAGGAAACAATAATATACCTTGCAATATGCAAAATGCCATTGCACAAAAATATACCGATATATACAATACGCAATCACTATTTATAGTGACTGCCACCTTAATGCGTTCATCAGCTATGTTGTAACAGATAAATTCGGTGGTCAATTTAAAATAAATGAGCGATGCACGAATAGTTCAAAAAGACACTGTGTTCATGCCAGAAAAAGGCATCGTGTTTACACATTTGGAATGATGCATCGAAGCATGGACAATGCATGACTTTTCCAGCATTAGGGCAACAGAAGAGTATTAGCTTGTCACATGTCACAAGGCATCTGATGATGTGTAAGCGTTAAAAAAATGAGAAAAATCTGTCATCGATGCCAATCCATCTTTTATAGATACGTGCAGCTCCATAGTGAAAAAAATTGTTAACCGCTGTAATACCTAGAGCAGAGCACAGATTTTTTACTTCGGTGACAACACCTTTGGGGCAAAGCACAGCGGTGACGCACCGTATAAATACAAGTCATGCCTGACCTATTCATCGCAAGCCGTATCGTTTCTTTTTCTGAAGAGGAGTCATCCCGCAAGAGGTTGCGAAAATGCTCACTAATCACATCATTGAACCATCACGCAGTCCATAAACTCGACCCGTCATGTTGGTGAAAAAGATGGCACGTGACGCTTCTGTGTAGACTCCCCCCCTTCAACCGAGTAACCAAGAAAGACGTCTACCCTCTACCAAGCATCGACGATGCCCTACAAGGTCTCCACTGGGCCAAGTACTTCTAATCTATAGACCTTCGCTCAGGTTACTTGCAGATTGCAGTCGATGATCCGGACAGAGAGAACACCGCTTTCGTCACTTCGGACGGCTTATCACCGTGAGGTTATGTCATTCTGACTGTGCAAAGCGCCAGCCACTTTGAGCCAATGATGGACCCCCTTTTGCGGGATTCAAATTGCATCTGCTATCTCATTTACGCCATTTTCTTTCCTCCCACATTGGAGGCAAAAAATTACTAAAAGTTAAACGTTTACAGCTTGAAAGCTGTGCGGAAAACTTATCAAAACCGACACAAAATTGGCGCCCTCAATTAACACCAACTGTATCAAATATGATAAGCGGAAATTTGAAGCAAAGCCAAATACTAGGTGGACCCCAAAAATGAAAGCAACTATATTATTTTGGTCTTCCAACGTTTTCTGTACAAGAAATTGGTCAAACGTAGGTCGAGAGAAGGAAATAGTCTCTGGTTTTTGAGCAAGATGATGCCAGTTGGATGCGACTCCGCGAGCTCCCGCATGCAGCCGGATTTTTCGAGCTCCCATAAAATCCCTGGCGGCGCATTTCTGTACGACTGGCATGAGAAATGTCCGTCAGTGTATCAAAAATAACAGCATCTCCACTAAGTGAATGATGGCGAGGGTGCGGAGTGCGGGTACTCGAAATGACATCCAAGTTGCGCCCTGAGTGACATCCGATTTGCGCCCCGACCGTCATTCTGTTTGAGCAGTGAGTTTCACCTCGATTATTACCTAAATAAAACTGCAACTCACGGCTCAAATCAAATTTAGCTTGATTTTCGCTTGATGGTGGCGTGCCCACGGATGGACATGGACGGAGACGGACATTGGGAGGTCCCAAAGTACTCCGTAGCGTTACAGGCGAAGGAGTAAGCCGTTTGACTGTCGGGTACTAACTCACAGACTCGAATCCTGCCGATGCCTGTGTGATTTTTCCCGATTCTATATACTATGCGCAGGAACGGGGACGGACATTGTGCGGTCCTAAGATTCTCCGCACCTAAAACGATGCTGTAAGATGTGGTCTTAGCTTCATGCAGCTTATCGTTCCTTTCTATCCTCGCAAACACCGCGTACCACTTGAGATAAGCCGAGCACTGAGGGTGAATGCTGGGGTGCTGCCGAGCAGAGGAACACTAAGAAGAAGAATTGAAAAAAACATTACCCAGCAAGTCGGCAACTCTTATTTTGCTTATCAGTAAAACAGAAAAAAATTCAATGTGTATCTGGAGAAGGTTTTACAAGATATTTGGGAAGGTTTTACAAAGTTTTACAAGGCTTTACAGGGTTGCATGCACTAATAATAAAACAGATTGCCCGTTTTTAGGGGATGGTTTTTAGATCCTCTATTTTAAAGACGGCTCTTATTTTCTGAATGACTCCATGGCGCACAGAAAATTTAGGGGAAATTATGCTACTTAACAGAAACAAACAGTTGATGACAGATAAAAGAACACAATAGAGGTCAAGGAAGCAAAAGAAAACTTAAGATGCCGCGGGCTGTTCAAATTATTTAAAAGTTTTGCTTTCTCGAGTTAGGCTGGAACATGTCTCGTTAGAAGGTCGGGACAGGCGTCGTAATTTTGTATGTTGACGTATTCAGAGAGAGAAAAGAATGATTTACAGTAGGGTTTATTAGCGACGGGCACTCACTGACCTTTCCACTTCTCTTTTTCAAGAGCATTAACCCCAGGGTGATGGTTTTCCCTATCATGCGTACTATAGAGCTAGCGCAATTTCCCTTCTAGGCGGCATCGTTCCCTCTTTACAATACTACTTCGGTTGTGCTTGTTTGCGCTAGTGATGTGAATAATACTAAATCAGAAATACGCTCACGTAATTTGTGGTGAAAGCTTGCCTTCAAAGTCCGATGGTCCGAGACACATGCCTAGTGGTGGCGGTCTTGCGTAGGTGTTAAGCTTGTCAATGAATGTGCGCCTGGCTGTTCCAGCCTCTCAATGAACACATAAGCGACGATAAAGCCACGCTTAACCCTAATAATAAGTGTTAGATAACGCTATAGAGGGTGTGTAACCACACTTTCTAACCCCAAATAACCAGCTTTCAATACCTGCAATTGTCTTCCTGGCATCTTTTTATTTTAAGTTTATTGTTTCTTGAACTACTTCAGACCCCAGGTGGCCCACACATTAGCGATAGGTTCTTACATATAAATGAAGCCATTACGTAAAAAGTAAAAGCAAGTAACAATAAAAGCAGAACGCTATGAGGCATTTCACACAGTGAAGGTGTTCGACAAGCCTAGCGTCTTACGACACGATGTAGATGTGACAAAAATTTAAAGAAATGGTATGAGCAAATCCTATTTTTTCTGCACAGTGATGGCGCTCATTGCTGTGGAAGACACATACAGTAACACGTTTTCTCCTGAGAATGTGTGATTACTTCTATTTGTCCCAAAGCGCTTTTGTACTCTCAGGACGAAAATGCAGAGAATACAGAACAACGCGCTCCCCGCATTCTGACGGCTTCATCCTGTAAGTTCCGTAGCATCAAACAAAGCAACGCTTTGTCGATGCTTTCGGGCCATGTGTCGCTCTTGAACCTAAGTTTCGAGCTCTTTTCTTAAAAGACATAAAATCCTCAAAATCATATGCCATTTGAAATATGGGAAGACCGCCGGACGGTCGTACATCAAAGCCCCCCCTGCTATAGAGCACCTAACGCTTTCCAGAGTCCCACGCGCCGAAGACACCTGAATTCTCGGGACATTCTGATAGGTGGCGCAAAATGTACGCGGATACCTCGTCATATCAGCTTCGCTTAAGCACATACAACAAAAGATCAAAAAGAAATACATTTTTGTCGCAGAGTTCAATATAATAGTATTAAGACAAAGACAAGAAATAACTACAGCAAAGCTTTTATAGACAACTAACCGACATAAACAGAAAAAAACTTTCACGTTGGAAAAAGAAGCAAAATTCTTGAAGAACAAAGAAATCCCGGGCCACCTCTGCTAACGTGAAACCTGGTGAGGGGTGAAGCATGGAATGTATAAATGTATTCTTGTCACCTTGGCATTTTTTCCAACGGAGATGAAACCATTGGGGGGTAGAGGTATACAGCTTTGCAGCAAAAGTCTGTCCTTGAAGCACGAAGCGATATAGCGCCAAGCCGTAAACGAGTGCACCGTGTTCTGCAAGTACGCGTTACGAAGCTTTCCAGCGAGAGACGTATACGAGTGTCCCGGTGTTTTACTACCGTGACTGCATGAAACGACGGTTACGACGGTGACATGACACGCTGACAGCCCGAGCGTCTAAGGAGCTTCGCCCATGATATTGCAATAAATATGCTGGCCGAAATTGACTAGAAGGGTAACAGACGTGACAGAAGAAGGCAGCAATCTGACGTAAGAAGTGACTATCTGAGGAGGGAATGGTGCCTTGTTTCTTTCAGTATATATCTCTGGTGTTCTTGGCACTATATAAATCAATTTGGGAAATAACAATTGTCGATCAATCAAGAACAGTCTTGGATAGCGGCTGCAAAGCTGCACAAAGTAATCACAAAGGCCCACATCTCAACGCACAGAAAGAAAGGCCGGCAGTCTAAGCCGACAAGGGATGCATAGGGGAATGGTTAGGCTTTTTAATTATTGTTTTAATACCATTACTGAAGTTAAGATTACAGATTGGTCACACTAGCGAATTGCAATTATTTCATTCCATGTGTCCTCTGACGCAACCGAGACACCAGTAAACGCTCACACTTTCCCCCCTCGCTCCAAGCGGCCGCCTGCACGCTTGCTAAGGAGTACGCTGAGGAAGACCCTTCATGCGAGAAACATGCACGACTCCAGTTCCACGTATGCGACGGTAGTTGGAGACAACTGCAGGAGGCACTACAGTTCACTGGTGAAATTTGCGCAATGACGGTGAATGCGCCAATATAGTGGTCCAAAAACTTCTCGTACAGGCCCGGTGATCGTGTCGGGGTCCACAAAAGCGCTTCTTCACCGGGATGAAAATTGATGTTGCGGTGCTCGGTATCGTAATGGTCTTTTGGTTGTTGGTGCGTTGCTTTAGTGTGGATTCGGGCAAGGTGTCGACAGGAGTTGATCCAGGAAATGAAATGGTCAGAAAACGGGGTAACAGGACAGACCGGTGCCAATAAGAAAGCAGTATCAATAAACAAGGAAGGGGAACGTTTAAAACCAAGGAAAAATGGTTAGTAGCTCGTGGTGCGCTGAATGGCTGTATTGTAGGCAAAGGTTAGAAATGGAACAATTTGGTCCCAGTTGGTGTGGTCTCGTTTGATATACAGAGAAACATGTCGGAGAGAGTCCGGTGAAAGCCTTCAGTGAGGCCGTTCGTCTGAGGGTAATAGCTGCTGGTTGTTTTATGAAGCGTATTTGCCGCTTGAAGCACTCCTTCCCCAATTCGGGTCAAGAAGGCCTTCCCGCGGTCGCTTAAAACCACACCGGGGGCACCGTGGCACAAGATGATATTTTGCAGCAGAAAATCACAAATTTCCTCAGCACAGCTAGTAGGGTGGTTGTCTCGGCGTACCTGGTTAGATGGTCGGCCACTGTCACTGTACAGCAGTAGCCGTTTGTTGTGTTGGGAAGTGGGCCGTACAGGTAAATGCACACAGTTTCGAAGGGCACCGACGGACAAGGTGCCGGTTGTAACAGGCCGGATGGCGGAGTCGTAGCGTGTTTTCGGTGCTGGCATTTGGCGCCTGAAAAAATGTACTTCGCCACGCTTGTCGACATCCGAGACCAAAAGAAGCAACAACGAATGTGGTCGTAGGTTTTGTCAAAACCGAGATGTCCTGCTGTCGGGTCATCGTAAAATGCCTCTAAAACAGCTGTGTATTGCTCCCGAGGTAGAAGAGGGACCAACCTGTTGCTCCTAGGGTGGTGGCTGTAACGGTGCAGAACCCCGTTCTCAAGCCGGAAGCTCTAGAGTTGGCAACGTAACTGGTTGTTTGGAGGTCGCGCGGAGCCGTCTATCCGGTCAATTATTGTCCGACAAAAAGTTTTCATCGCGCTGGGCGGCCCGGAGACTAATTTCATCAACCGTGCAGTGAGCTATGGGCGCCATGGGTAAAGCCGGACTGCTTGGCGACGAGACGCAGACAGCCGATTGAGATAAGGGGCAGCTTGACAGGGCATCTGCATCTATATGCTTTTCGTCGGTCTTGTACGTGATGGTAAAATTGTACTGCTGTAGACGAAGAACCCAACGACCGAGGCGGCCGCACAAGTTCTTCCACGTCGACAACCAGCACAATGCGTGATGGTCAGTAACGACATTAAAATGTAGACCGTACAAGTAAGGGCGGAACTTTTGGATGGCCCACACAACCGCAAGGCATTCCTGATCCGTGATTGTATAGTTTTGTTCTACCGACGCCAGTGTGCAGCTGGTATGGCGACAACTCGCTCCCTCTTGCAAAAATCGAGTTGCAACAAAACTGCACCGATATCTTGACCACTGGCGTCCGTATGCAGAACCGCTAGTGCAGCATCATCGAAGTGGTAAAGCACACTGCTCGACGTGAGCGCGTTTTGAGAGCTTGAAAAGCCCGTTCGCAATCTTTACTCGAAAGAAAATTTGTACTAGAACGCAAAATGTCATTTAGAGGAGAATGAACTGCTGCAAAAGTTCTTATGAAGCGGCGAAAGTACGATGCTAGTCCGAGGAAGCTGCGAAGGTCTTTGTGCTCTAGTGGGCGTGAAAAATTTAGAACCGCCGAAATCCTCTCAGTGTCAGCCGTATTTCCTATTAATCTGGAGTCCAGCATTTGAGAGACATGCCAGCACCTCGTCCAGACGTGGGAGATGTTGCTCAAACGTCGTCGAATAAACAAAAATGTCTTTGAGGTAGCAAAGGCAAGTTTTCCATTTTGAGACCGGGGAGCACTGTATCAATCATGCATTTAAATATCACGGGCGCATTACATAGCCCGAAAGGCATTAAATTGAACTCGTAAAGCCCATCTGCAGTGGCAAAGGGGTCTTTTTTTATCATCTTCGTGCAACGAGATTTGCCAATAACCGGACCGTAAATCAAGGCTGGAGAAGACCTTCGCTCCTTGAAGTCGGTCCAGAGCGTCATGATGCGTTGCATCGAATATATTTCTTTTCGAGTGATCTAACTGAGGGCACGGTAATCAACACAAACGTTAGCTGAGCCGTCCTTTTAAAGACGATAGTCTTTCTTGGGCTACTTAAACGCAGAAATTTTGGTCTGTCTGTATGTCTGTCTGTCTGCCTGTCTGTCCGTGTGTCTGTCTGTGACCCAATTCAGCCACCCGGCCAAAGCAAAACAATGCCTGAGCAATAGTCTTATATAGTCAGAGCTAAATCGACCCGTCTATGTCCAGTGTAATGTTCATACTTGTCAACATTGTTGAAGAAGAACAAGACAATACGCAAATAAGAGAGAACAAATAAATACAGAAGTGATATTTACAGTGTTCTTTTAAAAAAATGAAACATGCTTGAATTTGCGAAATTAAATACTTCATCAACTGCAGAAAAAGAATTCACTCCACCGTCGCCTGCTGTCGCCCGCGCCACTATAGCTTCTGGCGCCATTTTAAGAAATCAACCGGCAAAAGTTACGCAAGGTTCCACTAGATAGGTTCCACGTTCCTGCTTGCAACGCACGTGGTGTAGGGAAACGCGGTTCTATAACGCTGAAGTAGGGCGCCTCGATTAACGCGCGTCTTCGCCGTACGGCAGCGTTCGCATCGGGACACCCGGTTTGGAGCCGTGGAACGCGGGAAATTTAAAACTATTTAAGCCAAGCTTTGGCGTCTTTACCTTGGGAGGAGCGCGACGCAAGAGGAACAACATTAGAGGTGAGCGGGAAAGCGAAGGGAGGAATATACTTCGCAAAAGCCGATAAAGACTATCGTCTTTTGACGGCATTTGCAACGAAAGGAGCAGATACGCAGCCAATTTTTTCTCTACTAACACGACTGGCAATGACCATGGGCTCGATCATGGAGGTGAGCATGTCAGCTACGTGTTCTTCTATAATCTTGCGCTCATGCTAAGACGCACGGTAAGGGCGACGGCGTACCATCGCCATGCCATCTATCTCAATCCGGTGTGCTGCCACAGACGTTCGTTTAAGCGTGGAGGAATTCACATCAAAAGATGCAATGTGCTTCTTCAATAGCTGAAGCAACTTTTTCGTATGTGTTGTCGTCAGGTCTTGGCTAATGGTAGCGTAAGAGCGGACAGACTAGCCGAAGTAGTGAGACCGCACATACCTGAAGACATTAGGGAGATGGAGACGACAGACGCTGGCGGGATATCGACCACTGAAGCGATGGTGAAGCCCTTTGGTAATAGAATGGGCTCACCCGTGGTGTTGATGAAGGCCAGAGCTACAAGTTTCCGCGAAAAGTGGAGAAGCACGTCGAAATTGGTTTCTCGAGGAAGCCACCGGTTTGACGGTGAGGCCACCACATCCCCGTCAGAAATGATGTTTGAGAAAACCATCAGAACCTCTTCGCTACTCGGGGCCTGAACGTTGTCGGCATGGAAATTCAAGAACTGATGCCGGGGACTTGGAGCAGAAGAAGGTTCGGTTTTTGTAATGTGAATAGCAGGTTGAGAACAGGAGATAATGGCGGAAGCTGCCTAAAGGAAGTCCAAACCAAACATAAGTTCGTGAGCGCATTCTAGAAGTACCGCAAGTTCAATATGGTGTCGGTCGTCCCCGGTGAAAACGCGCGCTGTACCAGTTCCAACACGCGTTATAACATTTTTATTGGTGCTGTATAATGCCGAGCCAGATTATGGGGTTCTCAATTTTGTAAGCATGAACAAAAATCCAAATGCATAACAGAAGCACTGGTCCCGGTGTCCACTAAAGCTTGCACAGACATACCTTTCACTATTACAGGTAAAATATTTGATGGGCGCTCTCTAATAGCTTTAATTAGTTCGACCGATGCAGTTTCCCCTCGATAAACTGCAGCATCTAGTTTTCCGATTGGCTGCTCGGGTCAGGCAAAACGGGGCGGAGAAGTGACAAAAAGTAGCGCGGAGGATTGGGCGAACAGCGTCTCGTCTGATCACGGTAACCGCGGGAATGGCCGCCAGAATCCTGAGGAGACGTAGAGCTGTGACGAGGTGAATACTCAGGTTCCCTAGGAGCGTATTTGTAGCGAATGTCGCGTTCGTACGCACCGTACTCTCGCTGCTAATTTCGCTGGCGCCATCGACAAAATCGTGAAAATCGACAAAATCGACACTGGGCGGGCATGAGGCCGAAGATCCAGACGCGGCCGCCAATTTGTGTAGCCAGACTGAGCTGGAGGCGGCGAGGAGACGCCTGCGATTCTACCGCGCACGGGGGGAGGCGCAAACTTTCACTTTCAAGACCGGCATTCGGCAAGCTACTTCCGCGTATGACGCCACGTAGAAAACAACTGGGGCTCATTGCCTGGATTTCCCGTCATCGACGCCAATTCATCCTTGATAACCTCCCACAAGTTAGTCGCAGGCTTGGAGCAGCGGTCTCCATGAGCACATGGTGAACCATGTAGCTGGACCTCCTCACGGAATATGGAGTGTATGAAAACACGCAAGTCCGACTCTGCAGGAAAACAAGCAAGTCCATGAGCTGGCTGCTGGTGCATTGACTGAAACTGATCAAGACGCTGGCATGTGGCCCGTATGTCATTCACACTGGATGGGCGTTTCAGCGCAAGTGCATTGAATGCGGACTTTGTGATGCCCTTGAGGATATGGCGAACCTTGGCAGCCTCTGATATGTCTCGGCTGACCCGATGGCAGAGGGCAAGGACGTCCTCAATGTACGATGCGTACGTCTCGCCGGAGCGCTGCCAGTGGGCTTTAAGTTCTGGCTTTGCTCCATCTGAGCGAGCAGATGGCGTCCCGCAAAACCGACGCAGCACTTCAGTGAAGTTGGTCCAGCACAATATGTCGCCACCGTTATTTCGGTACCACGTCTGGGCAACCTCTGTCAACGGTTCGTAGCTTAAAGGCGTCGTTCCACCCATTAAAGTGGCTGAAGCAATTGTACTGCTCAAGCCACTCTTCGACATCGCCACCGCGGAGGCCAGCGAAGAAGGGGGGTTCGCGCTGGGGGCAGGTTAACATCCATGCCGGGGTAGAAATGGCAAAATTCTGCGCTCCTTCTCGCTCTATCGGGTGGGTTGGGGGTGGAACAATGCACTAGGCGCACCCCTGGAGCTTCATTCCGGAGCTCTAGGGGTGCGGCCAGGTCAGTTAGAGGCCGGGTTGGAACACAAACTCTACCGCTTGTAAGGCGAAACCAGACTGGCCCAAGGGAACGGTAATTCCAAGGCACACCTCTTTACTCAGCTCGCAGGCAACTCGGTGGCTTCGCAGAACGAGGCTCGACAGTGGTTATTATGCACAAAGGATGATTATAATGGGTATGTATAAGTGAGACATTGGCCCCACTAGCGAATAGCAATTAGTTTATTCCATGAGCCCTCTGATGCAACCACGACACCAATAAACGCTCACAATATACAGTAACACCTCGTTAACTCAAAGTGAGAAAAACAAAAAAATATTTCGAAATAAGCAGATTTTAGATAAGCAACGCTGCCCAGAATTGGCATGAAATATCAAGTTCTTTGCAACAAAAAGGTGCTACTACTCATTAGCTCTTCAACACCAGCTTCTCGTTTTGTTTTCCATAAAGGTTTGAAAGATAAAAATCACACACAAGAGACGTTCACCGGCTGGGTTTTGTGGCACTGCAATTTCCCTTAGCAGAAAATAACTGCGTAATGCTCCGTCGCATTCGGGCGTATAATGAGTCCTGTAGCCTAGTAAGGAATCCTCTGCATGAGCCGATCTTCTGCAACGCTTCACTTAACCTTATTTCGCAGCAAGCGCAGCAAAGTGCTTGTTTCCGCAGGTGTGGGCACCGCTAAAGGAGGTTCCTCATCGTTGCTCCCGTCTTCGCCGTGCTCTACTTTTCTGGCCATTCCAGCGATCTCGGCGTCCGTAAGCTCTCCTGTCACGGGGACATTCGCCTCTCATAGCGCGTCTCCCTGAAAGGTCACGCAGCTGTCGGTGCACCGTTATCGGCAAGCTTTATCAGCTGTTGGCAGAGTTCCTCACAATGTGTGAATTTATCGGTCAATGGTGAAAGTCAACGGTACAATTCCAATTGAATGGTCCGCGGCGGAGAAATGTTCGTTCCACTGTTTGTCCAGATTTTAAGATATCCGTAGTTGGGTCCAAAATTTTTGCAAAATAAAGGGCAATGGGGCGTATAGGAAATGGTTCACTGCAACGGAAGATTTTGACTTAGCCGATTTTTCGAGATATGCGAGTTACAGTTAACAAAGTATTACAATATATATTATATATATATATATATATATATATATATATATATATATATATATATATATATATTGTAATGCAGAAGATTGGCAACGTTCACCGGAAGAATCAAGACCGTCACCAATCCCCTGCGAGAGATGTGCGCCACTTTATCGTCGTCGGTAGCAGACGCCGAATATGGAAGCCGCACCGCCATCGCCTGGAGCGACGGGGTTCTCTCTCGCTCTGCTTCCTCCAAGCGTCGACGGTGCTCGGCCTGTGCTCGGCCGGTGCCCTCCTTGTCTTTCGCCTACACAGCAACCCTTGCCAATAAACCCCATTTCAATATATATAGATATATATATATATATATATATATATATATATATAGATATATATATATATATATATTTATATATATATATATATATATATACAAAGTAGAAGTATGAGGCAGACCTGTCTCAGGTCGAAACGTTGGAAATAAAGTCTCCGAAGAGCGTACTTCTACTTTATGCGTATTCCTGCAGCAACTAAGGACGCCACCGCACGTTATATATATATATATATATATATAACGTCACTAACGGTAACAAAATAGTTTAACCATTCCCCTATGCATTCTTTGGGGTTGTAGACAGCCGGCATTTTTTTCTGTATTTTCTAACAAGCCCCTCATTTCGAAACCCTATAAATATATATATACATATATAGTAACAAATGGGTATAACTTCGAACAAAACTGTATATTTGTCGACGTTTCGCTCGGATGCCGGCCTTTATCAAGGCAACATTCCGTATTTCTGTTCACGTATTTATAAGCACGTCGTCCAACGACGCCGAAACAAAAAGAGAGAGGGGCGATTTGGCAGAAAAGCAAAATCAAACACTCTCTCGGCGAGGTGAGGTAAAGGTTTACAAAAAAGAAGAAAAAAGAGAGAGACAGGGGGGTATTTGGGGAGAAAAGCAAAACCAAACACACACCCTCGGCGAGGTGAGGTAAAGGTTTACAAAAAAGAGAACAAAAGGATAAAAAGAAAACAAAAACAAACCTTACAACTATGCAGAGGGGAAAGAAGAGCACACAAGGCTTTGAACATGCTGTCCTCTATCTTCCGCAGGCTTGTAGCAGAAAAGTAGCAGGGACCGGGCGCTTTAGAAAGGCGCCGCTATTCCCAAGAAAGGAAAGCGCAAAGCAGTAACAGGGAGGCTCTCACACCGTCACTGGAGGGGGGGGGGAGGAGGGGGCGGGGCACAGAAATCCAATGGTCACTGACATTACGGGAAGAGTTTACAGAAAGCGGTCGCAGCCGCACACGTGTGTCTGTGACGCATACCCTACAAATAAATAGGAAGGCTCGCTTAGAGTGCAGGTAGGATCTCCGCACTGTGGCTCAAAACATGCACCATTCCGCCGACCGGCAGGACGGGCAGGCGGCATTCATCATTCTTACGCCGCTCAAGAGGAAGGGGTCTTCCGTGACTATAAACCCGCGAAAAGACGCTTAACTTCAAGTTCAGTTATCTACCCTCCCCCAGGAGTCGTGCGGGTCCTTTGTTGGAGTGAACGCAAGCAGGCGCCTCGATGTTGTTGGCGGTATATACCGCCTGTGCGGAAACCCCGGAAAGGGAATAAATAAAATATGGCCAGCTTGATTACTTGTTTAAACAACACAGAGACTTGGGGATAATTCCGCCGCCAGATTTTCAGGAGCATGTATAGACGACCTAATGCCCGGGCTAACATTGATTCCGGCCTTTAAAGTATTGAACTTGTGAATCATATATGATTAACGTTATCCGCGTTCTGTTGTAGTAGAAAATCCACTCTTTAAAAGTGTTACTTTGAAGACATCGAATGGGTGGTTTTAGGAGTTTATATATCGGGATGAGGGTAGATGCGGGAGTGAAAGAAGATGTGCGCGGTGGTTGTTGAAGCGCATGGGGAATGCCGTGTCTGTCTGGCCAATGTATTGAATGCCACAAACACCGCACTCCAGAAGGTACACCACATTAAAACAGTCACAGTCAAGTGTCGCATGAATTATATGTTTGAAATGGGAGTTGGGGCTTTCTGCAACCGTGGTTGTCCGCATGTGTTTACATACGTGGCACCGTGCCTGTCCGCATGGTTGACACCCACTTTTGAATGTCCTCTCAGTTTTGGCTTGTACAAGGTCACCTCCTTCAATATTTTAGGGCGCCTGCATACGACACGAGGAGGGGTGGGGAAGATTTTAGAAAGCCGTTCACTCTGTTGTTGCATGTTGAAGCGCTTTTTCAAAGTTTTGTTTATGTTCGGGGAATTACCCCCAAATGTCAGAACTATGTTGCCTCTACCTTTCTGGTTTAGTTCTTTTTTATGGTGCAGCAACCCTTGGCGATTAAGGTTGGCCGCTTTGCAAATAGCATCGTTGACTATGGGTGGGGGGTAATCTTGCTTCGCGAGTACATTGCGTAAATTTTCTGCGTTTACTTCGTATCCTCGGTGCGGGAACAAATTCTCCGATATCTCCGAAATTGTTTCCTCTGCATAGGTTTAAGGATTGTTTTTGATTTATCCTTATTTTTCTCTTTTTTTACCTCACCTCGCCGAGGGTGTGTTTTTGTTTCTGCTTTTCTCACCAAATACCCCACTCTCTCTGTTTTTCCTTCTTTTTTGTAAACCTTTACCTCAACTCGCCGAGAGTGTGTTTGCTTTTGCTTTTCTGCCCAAATCCCCCCTGTCTCTTTCTTTTCGGCGTCGTTGAACGACGAGCTTATAAATACGTAAAGAGAAATACGGAATGTTGTCTGGATAAAGGTCGGCATCGGACCGAAACGTCTAAAAATAAAGTTTTGTTAGAAGCTATCCCCATTTTTTACAACTTTTTACGGCAACCTCAGACAACCCTTCTCGCAATCAATCAAAAGAAAGACAAGGGGAAAATCTGGTAGGTCATTTGGTTATCATTGAAACAGACACGGCTTTTTTGAAAGAAAGTAAGACGGTGGCGAAAAACGTGTCCGCCGGGTGGGTGCCATGATGTTGCGGTTAGGGAGACCTCACGACGCGGAAGTATATGCTAGGAGCAATAAATCGTGACGCCGGTTCGACTGACTAGGACAACGGGCATTTATGTAGGAAGAGAAGTTAGGGTTTGGTTAGACGCTAACCAGTAGAAACCTCGTGACTAGAAGGTTGTCGCGACTAGAAAGAGTCTCACGTGGTCGATTCACGCACAGAGATGTAATTGCGGAGCTTTGAAGGCGCGAGCGACACTGACGTATTCTGAAATAACCGCCCGAATCAAGGCGCAGCTGCTGAAGATTTAGCCAGGGCCAGGTAGAGAATACACCATGGCATGGGCCGGGGAAGAATAGTTGCACTGGAGGAAAGGCCACGGCAGGGCGCTGCCAGTGGGAACGCGGTGTCTGGACGTTCTGTACCAACGGTCGCAGAACACCTAGGCCCTCGCCGTCCTGATGACAGGCTTAAGGAACCATCAAGCCCGCCAGCCAGTCTATCATGGGAGCCGACTTCTTTCTCATCGTCTTCTTCTTGTCTTGTTTCGGTCGCAGCTTTGCATTTCACAATAATGATGATTCACGACGACCTCTTAAGCTGGTCCTTTTGTTTTGATTTTGGGCACCTCCCAACAGTGGGATCCGAACCCGCGACCTCCAGAATATGCGTCTGGTGCGATGACCACTACGCTACAAGCGGGGCGGTGATCAGAAGTGTTCACATGCCTTGATAGAGGCAAAGACAGACATAAAAAAGGCTAAAGCAAAAACATCATGCAAAAATCTGCCTCTGTCTGCCTATATCAAGGGACGTGAACACTCCTGGGCATTCTTTGGAACTGTGAAAGGCCACAATTCTCGAATCTAATTATAAAACACATCACGACCGCCAGGTTGGAGAGTCCTGCCTTATTTATAGGCTTAAGTCAGTGTCGTTTGCCATCAGTTTAAGTTATGGGAAACTGAGGCGTTTTTCCACCGATTAAAATTTGTTTTCGCTTTCTCCTCCTCCTCTCCTATTCTTATTCATATGCTGGAATTGTGGATTTGCAAGGATAGTGTTATACCTGTTATTTATATCCGTGGATTATCTTCTTAAATTAGTTGGCGACACCCAGTAGCCGGTTTTAGTTGCGTGCTAGCTCCGCTTGCTTAGCACAGTGGCTTCACTAAACCAAATCTGACCAGCACGTCTCGGCATTATGTTCTAATACGAGGGCGGCGGTAGTATTGCTAGTTTCGATACTCGCACCTTGTATTTTATATGATCATGCGGGCGTGTGTGATTGGTTTCCTGTCCCCTTCCTTTCTGTATTCCTGTCTTCTAATATCCATTGCTTACCGCCTCGGGGTTCCCCAAGGCCACAATGTGCCGACCAGCCGACACGACCACACACACGCCCCTCTTGGCAATGGTACCTTTCTTCGCTACCAGCGAACGAGCCGTGCCTGCTACCTGTTTTTCACTCCAATCAATCCGGTATAATTAAATGACTCTTCTGACACCGCTTTCATCACGGTCGACCCAAAAGGTGAGTCAAACTTTGCCCTTAAAAAGCTAATCTTAACGCTATAGCGAACAACAGCATCGACCACGCCTCGCGCCGAAGCGTTGTGGGGCCGCCGGCTCCATTCCGCCGCACGTGCTGTCAGCCTCGACCCCGCTGCACGACCGCACCGGCCATGGTCAGCGTCTCGGCAGCAGCATGATGGACGTTACCGTCGATATAGATGACATCGCGCCGGAGCTCCTCGCCCACCCCTCTTGGGTGATGATTCATCGCCGCCAACAATTCCTTCGTGAACAATCGCTCCAGGCAAACTCTGCCATCGCATCTTCTTCTTATATTGCCTCTTCCAGCCGACGCCGTGGTCGACCGGCAGCCAGGACTCCGCCGGTGTTCCCCTTGGCGGAATACAATATCAAAGTGATCCTTCGACCGAGAGGTGGCCTAGCCCTCACCCAGGTCCCTCTGGCTACACTGCCTAACACCTTGCATACGCGAGCGGGACTATGTCCCCATGAAGGAGAACAAATCCGCACTCACGCCAGGGCGCATTTCATCATAGCTAGCACCGCAGACGAAAGTCGGAGGCATAAGGATGCGAAGCTCTAGACGATAACTTTGAATGGCAAAGAATAGCTGTTCTCCACCCACGTACCCCACTAAGTTAATACTGAGGCGGGCGTCACTTTCAATATCCCAGCCGACGAAACCCCAGAAAAAAAATTGGCTCTGATCCACACTTAGAAGGTGGTTGGAAAGCAAAGCTTTAAACGACATTCACAACAATTGCCCATGCGACGTCACTTCAATTCACAAACGTGTCTCTATAAAGAGTGAAATCAGACATTGTGCCAGCCGTTACCTGAAGTTCCCGGGGGCAGCGTCCCGAACGCAGCAGCAGCGTCGGCCACGGCCTGTCTGGAGCGGTTGACGCCACCGCTGTAGCCCGGCCGTTAGTCGGGAGAAAAAACGGAGAGGAGCGCCCTTTGAAGGGTGAGACAGCGAAACATAGCCAACTTGACGTGCTAGCTTGGGGCTACACCACCGCGTGACACAAGCGCAGACACCGAAACAATTCGGCAAGTGATCTTAAAGATTTTCATTTATACTGATTTAAACTAGACAGTTTAGCCAGTTTGAAAATTGCGAAGAAAGTTGAAACTTTCATAATCGCTATTTATCAGAACGAGTTGCTCCTTTCGTCTTTTGTAATACCCGTTAAAACGCAACCGAATTGGTATTACAGAATTAGAATACGGAGACCCATTTGTGGCAGGCAGTGCGTTTGTCTAACGTTCCTCCAGCGGCCAGATGTCTCTGTATGTGGTCTATATTTTCTTTTCCCTCCCTGGAAGCAAATCCTTAACGCATCTTTTCTCTACGATCATATAATTCTGTCAGGTGAAGGTTAGGCCGTAGGTTCTGGCAAACAAGTTAATCAAGCCTTTCGAAGGAAGTGCGCAAGGGACGCGAAGCTGCGCCAAAACAGGCCCACAACAACCGCCGCTAAAGCAGACGACAAAGCCGAAGGATTAGTCCCGCTGACGCGACCGCCGAGGTGAGCAGCCCCCGCGCGCAGGGAATGCTGGGTAAATTTGCTGCTCTCGGTATCGCACCGCAACATACGGCTGCAAGCCTTTTCGCAAGAAATCAGAAGCCTTCTCTTTATGCTGGTGTCCAGGTCATCGACACGATGTTTACCCAACCGTACCAGGCCTCTCGCGGTGCTCAACCTGCGGAATCATGAACGGCCCCGAAACTCATTCATGTGTTCCAAAATGCGTCGTTTGTGAGGGCCCTCATTTAGCTGAAACACCGGCGTGTCAAAAGCGCTACCAATCGCGCCGACCTGCCATGCCGTACGCTGAGGCTGCAGCTTCTTCGGGGACTATTTGTGCCACAAAAGTTACACCACTGCAATCTGCCAAGACCTCAGAGACTGGTTCGTATGGACGACCAGAACATCTGTGTCACACCGTCACCGCACAGCTCCCTCCATCGCGCATCGACAAGACAAAGGTGAGCTGGCAGCGCCCACCTCTCAGTGATACGTCGTACTGATCATTACTCTAGTTTGTTACCGCCTCTGATACACAAGCTGAAATTCTTAAAATATTATAAGCTATCAGGGCAGAAATACTGAGCTTGACGCAAGAAATTGCACCATTGAGGAGAGGAAACCGACTCCTAAAACAACAACTGCGCACTCGTCCTGCTATCCCCTCCGTGCAGTCAGAGCAGCTGTCAACTGCGCCCTCACAGGAGGTTTCCACTCCACCCCCAAAAAAGCGGAAAACCACGGCTAACCCTACTGCCTCTGACACTACAGCTACCCTATCAGACAATCGCTTCGCTGGCATTGAGGCTGCATGCAACACAGTTCTCGCGCAGCAAAAGGAAGAACGTTTACAGCTCCACCAAATTCTCTTGGCCAACCAGGCAGCCATGCAGGCAACCATTCAATCGCTTCCTGCCTCTATACATAACTGCATGCGGGGAATCTTCGCCACTATCAGCGACCACACGGCCGCGAAATGCTCCCCTTCTTTCTAGTGAGTTTGACGATGAATAAGCTGGACGCCGTATACTGTTTGACAGTGGAATCGCAAAGGCTTCACCCGGAAACGCCCCCACGGTAGTTATTTCTCTCCACAGAACAAAAAGCCCTAGTAGCAATACCCCATAGACCGAGCGGGCCAATAGCACATGGACCGAGCGTTAAGTTGATGGGCTATCATACATTTCAATCTCTGGATAACCCATACATTGCAGTATTGGTTCAACGCAATATTATAGATGAACGGTCAAAATTTGACACAATTTATATTCCACATGATTTGGTTGTCTACCCCTCACGCGCAAAGCCTCCCGATTGTATATTTTCAATGTAAACAGTAGTCCCCGTCCGCAATCACAGAAATTCAAGAAATGTTTTCACATTGCAATTTAGGCTTCGCAACCTCACCCTCTGCTCGTATTAGGTGATTTCAATGCCCCCAGCACGGTCAGGGGTAACACACACGCTGCCCACAAGGGCCGTCTCTTATGAGGGCTAACCCACTGTCAGCGCTTCCCGATCCAGTCCGTCCCATCCACGCCCACAAGAATTGGCAATACAGTGCAAAAAGATACTTTCCCGGACCATACGTTCTCACGCGGAATCCCAGAAATTAAAGGGCTCTGCACACATACGCTCGGCAGTGACCACTTGATTATACGACTCGATCTACGGCTCTGGTCTGAAATCGTGCGCCGACCCTGACAGCCGTTGGTACGCCTTTAGGAAAACCTGTGCAGTGTCAGAGTCCCCTTAAATTTCCTCTGACCCGTATCATACCTGGGTTAGTCAAATTCTCCAAAACAAACGCACCCAAGAGAATTCCGTAGACCCGCAATACATGCGTAATTAGTTGATGCCGCGTGTATCATCTGTGGGACGCTTATCGCAGCATACAGCCGCAGCTGGCTTAAGAAGAAACACAATGAGCGCCTTAAAGTTAGGTTAGCCTCTCTCGCTACAAATACAGAGACGTACATCTGAACCTGCTCGTGCTCAATGGGGCCAGGTATGTGAACAGATGGAAGGTAATTTCAAACTGAGTCGTACTTGGGCCCTCCTTAAACCCATGTTGCATCCTAGTCACACGCGAACAGCTACTAATCGGCTCATAAAAGCTATTCCACATTTCCCCGGTGAAGATACACAACTCCTGGACCATCTTCGTTCATTCCAAATAGCCGAAGGGAATACCGTAAGACTCTATACGCGGCCGACGATAATCTTGACGCAGAGAAATCTCGGAATCGGATGTCAGAGCGGCGTTCATGAAGATTCGGCCTGGATCAGCATCTGGGAAAGATGGTGTAACCAATAAAATCCACCGAAATCTAGACGACAACTCGATCTACATCCTCACACAGTACTATAATCTCTTTTGAACCACAGGCGCTTTGCCTCCTTCTTGGAAGCACGCTAAAAAACCTTCGATACCTAACCCTGGAAGAACCATAGAAATTGGAATATTGAAATAAGAGCCATAGAAATGGGAATTGGAGCAGATACACGGCCATCTTTCTGATCGTGGTTGGGTGAATCTATTCGAGGCATTTAGGTATTCTACGCGTCGAATGCACTTTCAGACTCTGCAATGTTATTAGGCTCCTATTTGATGGTGCCCCTAAATTGTTCTATTCGTGTGTGTAAGATGGCACCTCAGTCAGAACGATAGCCGGTGTAGTTCACTACAAAATTAAAGCCTTCGTACTTTAGTTGTCCACGGCCAAGCTTAAGACATTTGGAGCTTAAGTGCCGATTTGGAGACCGCCATACGGTAATGCTGGGACTTTTTTGTCGAAACGAAAAAGATGATGTCAAACCCACCCGAGAGGAAGCCAAACGGTCAGTAATTTTAGGTAGCCGCGTTCTGCAAGTGAGCCTGGTAGTTTTCTCGACCTTAGTACTTACATTCACTGTTTGCTACCTATATCCGCTGACAAGGATAACTGCTTGACATTCTTACTACAAAAAATGTCCCCTTAAGTGAGAATCTCAATGTGACTCCGTTGTCTGTCAGCTCAACATCCTCTTGACGTTGAACGTACACTTCAACAATTTGTCCCCCCGGCTCCTACGTAGGTACATATAAAAGCCAGCGGTATTAGAATACGTGCCACGCTAATTAATCGTCATGGTTCTAAGGAACACGCTACTGCGAGCGCTAGTCGAGCACTAAGACAGAAAGAAAAGAATTACACAGTCACCAAACAGGAGTGTCTCGCTTTCGTGCTCGAACCGTCAAGATTTCTATCCTATCTCTTTGGACACCACATTACTATATGACATCATCACTCGGTATCCTGTGTCATCGACCTTCGCGAGCATTGCGGGCAGCCTGCACGTTGAGCCCTGTGTCTGGATGAATGTCGCTTCACCGAGTTATACAACAGCTACCGTAAGCATGCTGATGCTCCAAGCCTTTCTCAACTGCCGCTTGAAAACAGCCCTAGAGAGGGTGGCCATTTTTACGAACAACTTCATTCGATGCCACCACCATTCTCTCACGTCGGTATCTTCAAAATGGGAAATCTTTGACGCAAGATTATAGACGCCGCCTTCCAGTGTGGTCTTTATGACAGGCGTGTGAGCCGTTTATTTTTTGGTTGGGATGACATACTGTACAAGAAGAATTACTCTGGTATTTGTTGCAGTATTCCGCTCGTACTGCCGCAAAGCTTTCGATAGAGTGTTTTCGATTTTACACACGACGACCTTAAACGTGGCCAAATGGGATTGGCACGCAAACGACGCAACACCAAGCAACGTTTTTATTGGCCAAGCATGTGTAGAGCAACCCAATAATCGGTCGCAAGTTGCACACGATGTTAGCGGCAAGAGCTTCTCGCAACAACTCCGGGAGGAAGATTTCAGCCGCTTCAGCCATGCTAGCGCGGAATGACAATCGGCAATAGGACGCCTTCGTCCATGTAACAGTTTTGCGGTGATATATGTTATTGTTAAATAGAACACCTACCCCCCTGTATTCTTTAAATGCTTCAGGCATCCGTTTCGCGTGGTTCTCCGCTTTAGTAAGAACACTCTGCCCGCTGCCTGCAGTAGCGTGTGTGTTCTGCCATCCTGTTTCAATCCTGTAATCCTTACGAGGTCGTGATATGTCCCTTGAGAGAGCGTCTTCAATCCTCGTGGTAGCGGAGGTTATGCTATACTATAAAAAGGTGGTACCCACACCCTGAATAGGCCACATAGACGAAGAGCATGTTTAAAAAGATGTAAGTCAAAGATTTATTAATTCTTAGTGATTTTGTAGTGTGCGTGCTGTCTATGGGGTAAGCGTTCAGAAAACCCCGCATTCTAGTCTCCCTCAAAACCAAGCCATTATGATTTGAGGTTGTTGTTGATACCGGCACACAGTAGTATGGTCTTAGTTATTTTGCTTGGTAAGATATGTAAAGGTGTTATGCACATACTCTTTCCTTATCTTGGTTGGGTGGAAAGACTGCTATAAATACCGGCTGCTTTCCGCACCACACCTGACACGCTTTTTTACGGTTCATGTCAGCCTAGGCGAAATGCTGTAGTCTACCGACAGATGCGACAAATGAGCTGTAGACCATGTGCTTCTACGCCCTTTCCTATTCTTAAGTTGCTGTAGTGCCGGTTAAGATATTCTCGTATTCCGTTTCCTATATTCGCAGTTTTATTGCCACAATATCAGTGCGTTAGCGCCTAGCTAAATGGGGCTATTTCTCTTGGCCTATCTTGTCTAAACAAGTAGCGCTCGGGTTCAGTGCTTCAGGAAATTGACTCTCGGCTTTTTTTGGGAGCTACGTTACTATGATGGTGCTAGTTATTTCTTACCATTTTGCTCTTGGGTGCGTGACTTTAGAACTCATAAATGATTGCCATTTTCAAAAACATTCCGCTGCAAGTATGCTCTTACAGTGTTTTGCAGTCGGGGTTTTGTTGCAGCATTGAGTCTTTGACAGCATTTATTCATTGATACAGTGAGTAGACAACCCTATTTCGCTTCTGAACCTCCATTCAGATATAGTAATGTATTTCCTTTTACCTTAGGTACGCACATGAGGTTGGCTCCTAGCCAACCTCATGTTTTGCAGATAACAAAATTTGCAAATTTTGCAGATAACACGCTCCAGTAACCTGTGTGAGTCACTAAGCGGAGAGTATGTCGCTTCTACTTGGTTGTTCTTTTTCGTCATTAATCGTCATTAGTCGCCATTAGCCGTCATTACTCATTAGCTATCGTGCAAGTATTATTTATTTATTTTAGAGATTCCTTTTGCTGAATGTTCAAGTGATGGATGGTTTCACTGCTTCTTTGTGTACAAAGCCTGCTCTCAAAAAAATTTATTTTCAGTGTTTACATTGCTTGAACTCGTAGAATCTTGGTGTACGACCGTCACATGTCTGTTTGAATGTTTGCTGACAATTTTTAGACGGGCGTTCTTCGGATCGTACAATTCTGATCCATTGAAAGCATTCTGCAACAGAACAAGTGAGTTTCTATTAGCAAAACACTGTTTACATACAAGCTTTGGAAAGAAAGACATGTACACATATTTTATGCTTGAGTATTTAAACTATAGTGTTGGTAAATAAAGCCTGTACCCATAACTACTTGCCCTTGTTACTATTTTGGCTCGGAATACTATAATTGAGATCGCTATTTTTACGAGCTCTGTTTAACGGAACAATTGTGAATGGCTTTTAAAGAATGTAGGCCCTAAAACACAGGAAAAACGTCATTCATTTTAATGCGGAAGTATAGGTCTGATAAGCGAAATAGGTACCGGAAAGCAGCAGAACGAAACCAACGCATAACTACTAATATCACAGCAAAATAATTACAAGGATGCTTTTATTTTTTCCCAATATATTGCAGTTAAAATGCTTTGAAAACTGTGCGTAGCAGTAATTTCCGCTTCTTATGTTGGGAACTGTTCAGAGGTTTGAGTTTGTTTGAGTTTGATGGTTGTATATTTCAAAGGAAGAAATCGGTTTTAGCAATATAACCTTTTACTTAACACGTCAGCGTAACGTACTGGGGAACATCTGAGAATTCCTAACGGTTGCGCACTGATTTCACCACCAAGTGTTTATTTTTATTCTACAAGATGTTTTTCTGTGATGGAAAACAATATTGTGTTGTCACTTGCCGTAGTGGTATTGCGAAAAAAGTAGCAGGGAGTACCAACAGAAAGCACCAACAACGCTCTAAGAAACACCTGTTGGAGGGAATCATAGCAGTGCTTGTGATTAAGCAATTATTGATTATCGGCGATTGGGTGTAGGCCTGGCGTATGACTTCACTATTGATAGACAGCGAGTGCAAAACATCTCGGTTTAAGTCCCTCTGGGGACATGTCTTTGTGAAGCCGCTGCTGGCCCGCAATGTGATCAGCGTTTTTCGTCATTGTAGAACATTGTGGCGACACCTTTATGTTGTGACCCTCGAGCTGCTTGAGGACGCTCGTTCCTGCTCCCAGAAGACAGGTTAGGACAGGACAGGACAGGAGGAGGATGTGGCTCGGCCTTAAGGTCTCCTGGACGTTCGGGACCAGCAGAGAACTCGTCGATTACACCGTTGGTCCTGCCTCCGACCTGCCACATCTATTTCGTTTCTCGTCTTTTTCCTCCTCCGCCTTCCCCGCGTGATCGTCGTCGGCCACGGCCTAGCGCTTCTTGTTTCTCACGTCCTAGCGCTGTGACAAGCGCCTCCTCACAGAGGCACCCAAAAATCTGTGCGATGGGAATGACCTTGCCAGCATTTCAGCCCATATATTGTCGCAGTTCGCCAAGCCTGAAAGGCCTTAACGTCACAATTGCGATAATTGTAGAGAAGAAGATTAACATGGGAATTATGCAGGCCCTTTAAATGTAATAAAAGCGATATCTTTAAGACATCTTCATGGAGAGAAGTTTATTACGTGAATGATCTAGAGCATGCAAGCGCAAAATGAACATTCTATTTTGTCTTCTGCTACGCAAAACATGCCTTTATTATCGTTAACCGCCAGGAAGCATTTGTGTAATCCCCCCAGTCCTCACTCCGCTGAAGCGACCTTACCAGGCACTGCTTGTGATTTCCTCCTCGCCAGCCCTCACAACCCTTTCACAAGACGTATACCTCTCGCCACTAGAGTTACCTCTTTCAGTTGCTACGCCATACACAGATAATGGAGCTAACGCCAGTATCAGGGTTTGTTTTTTTATCTCGATGTAGGAGGCTCCAGTGCCGTTTGCTTCGCGGTGAAAACTCGCAACTGATGGAGCGCCGGTGTAAACAGAACTAAGCCCGAGAAACGCGTGGAGACACCGAGTACGCTTATTCTGCTGAATCTTTGGTATTAGGCGTTGGCAATCTGCCTGCAGATGTAAAAGTAGAGGCAAAATAATAAGAAAATAAAACGAGAAAACAAACGCAAACACAACGAAGCAGTAAAGGGCCATCTGATCAGTATCACAAAAGGAACATAACTGCTTTCACCTGAAAGCCTTATACGCAAGCGACAGCACCACGGGAACCTTTGTACTGCTTCGTAGAGCAGATATTTTAAATTTTTCTTGCAGCACTCAGAATGTTTTATTATTGTTCTACCATTGTAACGGAATGTGGAAGTAAAAATTACTGTAGTGATTCAAATGCGTTATTTTAAGTTGGACTAATCAGTGCGTCTTACAACATTACAATATTGTCCCAAGTCCACCACGTGTATTCCCTAGGGTGTACTTTGATTCATTCCATTTTCAAGTGTCCAACACACGTTTGTGTAAAATATCACGCTTTCACATATAGGCTGTGTTGGCTTTCGCCTTTCCTGAGTACATCAGCAAGCAAACACAACATTCTTTAATGCACCCCACCTCTAATACAACCAAGTTTGATTAATACCGCTTGTCACATTTCGTCACTCTTATTTGCTCCCCAAAACAATTTGGGGTAGTTTTTTGACCTTCCAAACTTGCTTCCACCGTGGAAAATATTTGTCGAAATAAAATACAGACTTGCTCTGGAGAAGTTCGAAATGACAACTAAAAGTGACCTATTATATTTGTCAGTTAGCATTCTAAGGTAAAGTTTAAAGTACGGTCGTATTCTTACCTCGGTTCGACTTTCCCGATTTGGCGGGCGCCGCGCTTCCTGTAATTATCAGAAAAATGCACAAATATAGTGAGGTTGTAACACACGTAGTATGAAACAACTAATCACTAATATGCGAAAACCTAAGCATAGCTTGCCTAACTGAAAAACCAGACCATCTTCCATTTTTAGTGCAAATTTTTAATTGGTTTGCTATCACTTGAACGTGCCTGCTTTACAAAATTACAATAACTGCTTATGACAGCTAGGAAATAATTCAGTTTTTCTTGGTTGCAACTGCATGCGGCAGGGAGGTTGTAACAGCCGTGGCACTAAAATTTATTTAGGTTAAAATGGCAACCTAAGTACACCTTGCTGCACAAGGGAACCTGATCAGTTTAAATTTTCTTTATTTTAATTGGTAATTGAAGAAACGTCATTCAAAATGACTCTCTTCACAAAATTACTAAATGTGCTTGTGACAACAAGGGAACTTATGACTGCAACTGCCTGCTTCGGGAAGGTCGTCACTGCAGCCGCCCGAAAATGTAGGCCTTAATACAAGCCAAAAGGCCAGTTTTGTATCAACTGCGACGTTCTTATTGCCAGAGCTCATTCTGGGCAGCTACACAAGGACGTATTATGACCTCATTTCACAAAAAACTATTACTTGCACCTTTCTGCTTCTTTCAGCCAGTTCTAATTTCCGTCAATACTGGAGCGGCTATGGAGTCCTATACGACCTGCACTGCACCTGCGATATCATCTGATGAGTCATTATTGTTCACAGCTGTCAACAATCGCAACTTGGGTATTTTTTTGTTTGGCCGTCCACGACGTAGCACGTAGACCTAAAATATTCTTGAACTCTCGGGGAGGCCACTTGGTGCGAATCCCAACTAGATTACCATAACGGTTTCGCAGCTGAAACGGGCGTGAGAAGACATGCTGCCTGCATTTATTTCGGGGCACACAGGTTGAGAAGGAGGCAAAGTGCGGCGCATTTAGACTATCCACGGCGGCGGTTGTGGTTTCCGCGTGGCAGAGCGTGAGCACGGCGCTGCAGCTCGGCAGCATGCAAGCAACGGTTGTTCTCCCCACTCCTGCATGGTGGCGCGAGGCTCCTGACCGGATTTAATCCCCCACAGTGCGCTGCATGGGCGGGGAGAGCTCCCTCGGCAGCCGTTGTTGATATGCTACATCTACTTTCAACAAGTTGGAACGAGGTATTGAGGCGCAAGAGAACGATACATGAGGAGGAGGATCAAACTTTTATTGAGGCCCAATCAGACTCCGTGTGTGGAGGCAGACCAGTGAGGAGACTCCTTAGCCCAAGAGTCCGAGGCTCTGGCTTGCAGTCCGGGCCCGTTTCACCATGTTAAGCTGGGAGCCGGGTTAAGAGCTGGACAGCTAAGCCGCCCACTGTGAAGGGGAGGGGTGGGATTTGGGAGGAAGGTCGGGTGTGTGGGAGCATTCTCATACTATGTGATAAAGCGTACCCCTTATGTGGCAAAACTTGCACTGTGGTGAGTGAGAAGTAGGGAAGATCAAATGACAAAGTGTATTGTGAGGGAAGGTCCGCGTCTGAAGTTGACGGAGAGTGATTTAATCGGCTTTTGTTAGACACGGGTGAGGTGGAGGGAAGGGGTGACGAGAAAGCTTGTATTGCGTGAGAATAGCGTACGTGAGTAGGAGGTGGGCATTAAGGGTGGGAGGAGGGGGGTCGGCGGCAAAGGCCCGGTGTACCACTTCACAGGCCGCGTCGTGCGCAGCTTCATTGCCGGCCAACGCAGAATGGCCAGGGGTCCATAGAATGTGGCACTCCTCAGGGAAGTAAGTGGAGTGTTCAATGATGCATAATAGAGCAGTGCGAGGAAGTAGACCTCTTTGAAGATGTCGACAGGCTTCCTGCGAGTCCGTGATTTCTATCACGTAGTTGCGACGAGTGGAGGTAAGGGAGAGTGCAATGGCTATTTCCTCAGCTTCAGATTGTGTTGAGGCTCGCGTGGAGCCAGTGGCGACGGCACTGTTTTGGTTGTCTACAGTCGCGACGGCGCAAGTAGATCGGTTGGGGTATGGGGATGCATCGATGTAAAGCGTGTCCGGAAGAAGCTGGTTAATGGGTGCGGATGTAGTTGGTTCGGTCAGTGCGACGACCGTCATGCAAGCCTGGGTGCATATTTCGGGGTATCAGGGTGACTTTATTGCGAGCGCGCAGCAGCGGAGGGAGGCGTTCTAGGCGGGTGAGGCTGAGTCGGGGTCGGATAGCTCAGGTGAGCTAAAGTACTGCAGCCAGTTGGCGTAAGCTTGAGGCGTTGAAATTGCGAAGTTTGTTGAGCTTCACACAGCTCTGTCCAAGTCTGGCGTATTGCCAAGAGTGAGAGCAGGTCAGTAGATGTGTTAGTGCGGAGGCCGAATGCAGTTTTGTACGCCTGTCTAATTACAATGTCCAGTTTGTTATGTTCTGCTGGTTGGAAGGACAGGTGAGGAGCTCCGTATGTGAGGCGACTGATGAGGAAAGCTTGAACCAAACGGGCAGTTTGAGCTTCTTTGAGCCCAGTACGTTTGTGGGTGATGCGCTTAACTAGTTGTGCCAACTGAGTAATTGTTCTTTGAAGTCCCAGGATGGTGTGCGAGCCTGATCCGTCTTGTGAGATTGTGAGTCCGAGTACCCTGAAATGGGTTACTACAGGAACGGGGCAAGTCTGTATAGGAGGAACTGGTTCCGGCGTCGGCCCCTTGTGGTTTCCCTGAGTTCTTTGCTGAAGGGTTAACAGTGCGGATTTTTCCGAGGAGCAGGTGAGACCACATTTAGAAAGCTACGTGCTAGGTATGTCTATGGCTCATTGAAGTGATTCTTGTTTTTCGCCCACGGAACCTCAGTTAGTTCATATGGTGAGATCGTCTGCATATAGTGCATGGTGGAGGGATGGGATGGTGTCCAGTAGCGGAGGCAGATCTTTGAGAGCTATCTTAAATAACAAAGGAGAAATGAGGGAACATTGTTGTGTCCCTCAGTGGAGCGGTGGGAAGGAGGGTGTGCGTAAATGGGTGATCCCCAATGTAGCGGAATGGTTGGTAAGGAAAGTTCTCACATAATTGTATTGTCCGGTCCCAACATGGAGAGTGGCCATGCTGTTTAGTAAGGCATCGTGGGAAACGTTATCAAACGCGCTCTTTTTTTCGAGAGCGATGATACAGTGCTTGTGAGGCTTCGGAAGGTTAGTGAGAAGGTCTTCTTTGAGCTGCTGGAGGACGTTTTGGGTAGATAGGTAAGGTCGGAAGCCGTACCTCGCCGTCGGGAAGAGGTTGTTATCTTCTATGTACGCCGTAAGGTGATTGTAAACCATGTGTTCAAGAAGCTTCCCGAAGCACGAAGTCATTGAGATAGTTCGCAGGTTGGGTATCTTGATTGGTTTGCCAGGTTTGGGGAACGCGGGCGGAAGCGTTCCTTTTGTCCAATGATCATTAATGAGATTAAGGATTTGACCGAGGCTGGCAGAAGAAAGGTTGCGTATTAGAGGATTCGTGATTTTCTCATGTCCTGGTGCTGTGTTGCGCGTGAAGTGGCGGATCACTGTCTCGAGTTCTTCGTAGGTAAAAGGCGTGTCCAGCGTTGCGTTTGGGTTACCAGTATACTTTGAATAACAAGGCACAGGAGTCTGGGGAGAAAGTTCGTTGTTTTGCCATAAGGTGTTGAGGAGGCTTTGTTCAACTCCTGGGAAGGCATGCATGAGTTTGCGGATTTGGTATTGAGTGGTGGTCTGCTTCTCTCAGCTGCCCATTAGCGATCGAAGTAGGTGCAAGGTTTTGTACGTACTAAGCGTTCCTTGTAACTGGATGCAAAATTGATGCCAATTCTGCTGACTGAGTTGTTATGTGTAGTTTTCCGCTTGCTTTGTGAGCAAGCTATGGTTAATTTGAGGCGCCCGTTTGTTTTGTTACGTTTCGAGGGTGTTACCAGGGTGTGCCTGGCTGTCCAGAGGTGATCAAGGTGCGGATCTACAGCGGGGTACTCGGTCGTGAGCGGGATTCGCTTGGTGTGTTTTTGAAGAGCACGTTCAATTCTAGTCGTCCATTAAACGAGGTCCGAATTGACGGGTGGAGTAGCTTCTAGAGTATCTCGGAAGGCTTTCCAGTCTGTGAGGCGGGCGACGCCTAGTTGGGTATTGGTTATGCCCGAAATGGTGAGGTCAACGATGCTGTGATCACTTCCGAAAGTGTGGGGAACGCTTTGCCATGTGTATTGAGAGACGTTGCGAACAAATGTGAGGTCCGGGGTGGTATTCCGGGTGACGCTGGAGCCCAGGCGGGTCGAGATTAGGGGAATGTTGCAGAGAGTAAAGCCGTGACGGTGTGCTGCATCCCAGAGGGTAGTTCCTGATTTCATATATGCGCGCGTAACCCCATGCAGTGTGCGGTGCAATAAAGTCGCCGAGGACTACTAATCGGGGGTGCTTAGCTATTTTAATTACATTCCGGAGGAGTAGAGGAAGTTCCTTGAGGCTGTCAGAGGGAGGGGAGTAGACGTTGAGAATAAAAACACTTGGTTCCTTCTTGTTGGTAGGTAAGAGTTCTACTAGTATGCAGTCTATTCCAGTGGTCAGCGCATAATGTTGCGCTGGGTAGGTATTGTGCACGAAAGTGGCGGTCCGAAGGGAGTTGGGATTTCGAAATGTGGTGTAGTCTCGGAGGGAGGGGTTGTTCAATTGTACTTCTTGTAGGGCGAGTACTATTGGGGGATTAGGGTGATGAGCTGGTGGAGGGACGATTTTTTATGTGAAGGGAGCGACGGTTTCAATGCCAAATGTAAAGGAACGGGGATGTGATGCACTTAGGCATTATAAACAGTCGGAGTCGTCCTCGATGGATTCGGCAAGTGGAGGGGTTGTAGGGGGTCTAGGAGTAGAACAGGGAGGGCAGTGCTTTTTGCGTTTTACTTGTTCAGCGTTGTGGTCCTCTATAACCTTGATTCGGCCCGAGAGCGAGGTGACTTCTTTCTGAAGGGCCGTGAAATTGGTTTTGAAGAGCCGCTTCAGGTCATCCAGGGCAGAGAAAATGGGTGCCAGTGCGGAATCGCCGGGTAGTGGTTAATTTGCTGGTTGCGGGGGTGCGAATAAAGGAGTGGGTTATTGTGGGAGAAGTGCCTTGAGCTGCGAAAGTTGTTGCTGGACCATAGCGATGTGTTTGGCGTTTTCAGCTTGTAGCGCCGCTATCATCTTCTTCAGCGCCACCATGATCATCAGTGGATTGGCCAGCTGGCAGAGGACACGCAACACTGGGCACCCGGCACACCTCGGGAACGGCACCCTCGTTCTACGCGTCCTGTATATGGCACAGCCAACGCAACCGCAATAAACGTGGGCTCGGCCGCACCGCCTCATCGGCCGCCTACAATTTGGTGACCCGACAAGCGGCTTCGCCATGGCTTCGAAACGCTGCTTACCCAGCCACAACGCGGACTACGGCACGCGAAGAACGTTCCCCGCCCTCCCAGACCTTCCCTTGCTGATCCCGTTTGATTCCATCTCAAACCACGCTGCATGGTTCGTCATCTTGGAGAGCCATTTTTATGTAAATGACATCTGCTCCCCGGAAATCAGGTACCTCGTGACACTACAGAAGCTACCTGCTGACCTCATTGAGCAGATCCAGCTGCCGACCCCAGGACCCGGTGCGTATGACGACTTGAAGGCCGCTGTCCTAAACCACTACGGTATAGGAACGCCTTTGTCCACACCACCACGCCTTCCAACGGCATCCGTGGATTACACGTCCCCGGCAGGTCCACCCTCGCCTGACCAACAAGCGCGAGCCCCGACTACGACTTGCGGCACTTCCAAAATGACGTTTCAGTTAGCCAACTCGACGCCACACCAAGGTGCGGTCCCACACGTTGTTGCGTCTCCTGCACAAACCCACCCGTGTGTTGACTGCTTTGCCGCTAACAACTGGGACACTTCACCGCCTTCGCCGCACGGCACTGGTGAGAAGGATCTTTCATACCCTTCTCCTCCCCGGACACGCGAGCCCTCTCCCCCGTCACCGGTGGAACAGCTTCCAGCAGTCGACAACTGCTCGAAATCCTCGGAAGTGCAACTGACACTCCAAACTGATCAGACTGCCTCCGACAGTCCTAACACCCTGGCTACGATGGAGACACCGGAGAAACAATTGCGGGACCAACGTCTCAACAAATGTCGCCGAAAGAACAATTTCTTGTCCCCATGCAGTCAGACGCACCGCAAACTGGTCACCCCACCTCGATTGATTCCCTGCTACAGGAGCGTATTCGGTATACGGTGTCACAGGCGCTCTGCTCTCCGACCCCGGCCACTAGACCACTGACTGCCCACGGACTCTCTTCCTGACTACGGACAACTTGTACATACCTGTACATAGTACATCGTTTTCACACATTCTCACAACGCGCTACGCGCTAGGGGGGGCCCTGTAGCGCCGCTATCATCTTCTTCAGCGCCACCATAATCATAAGTGGATTTGCCAGCTGGCAGGAGGACACGCAACACTGGGCACCCGCCAAATTGTAGGCGGCCGATGAGGCGGAGCGGCCGAGCCCACGTTTATTACCGTTGCGTTGGCTGCGCTATGGACATGACGAGGCGCGTAGAACGCGGGTGCCGTTCCCGAGGTGTGCCGGGTGCCCAGTTTTGCGCGTCCTCCTGCCAGCTGGCCAATCCACAGATGATCATGGTGGCGCTGAAGAAGATGATAGCGGCGCTACAAGCTAATTGTGTCTTTAGTTGTGCATTTTCTTGGGTAAGAGCCACTAGGGTGGGAGATTCAGGAGTTTACTGCGTGTTTTGTGGGGTGGGCAAGGAAGGGAAGGATTAAAGTGAGGGATGTGGCTGGCTACAGCTGACCAGCCCACCTAGGTGAGCGTTGAGGGTGCACCGGATGACCTTCGGAGTGTGGAGAGGGCTAGTTGCCAGGTCTCTTGTGCTTGTCGTTGTAGGCGGGTGCACGCAGGAGGTTGGGGGGGCTTGAGCTTGCGGCGACATTCTCAACTTGCCGTCAGGTGAGGAAGTCCGCCCAGCTGGCATTGGGGTTGCCAGTGGTGATCAGGAGATGCGTTGGGGGCATGGCACCGGGAGCGCAAGTTAGGCTGAATGGTTGGGACAGACATCGGTTCGGTGTCGGAGGTCGCCGCACTCTGCACAGCATTGGTAGGTATTCCGGTAGCGGTGACAGCGTACCAGTGTGCCGTACGCTTTTACTTAAAATGGCACGGGAGGGCGGCTGTGTCCGAGGTACCGAGCATGCGGGCATCAATGATGGGAGGTCCGGTGGACGTAATTATTGCGAGGACGGTTGCTCAGGAGGTGTGCCAGCGTCGATGCCTTGGATTACTCCACGAGAAGTTCCTGGGGGGCTCTTGAGGTACGCGGTGACATCATATGTCGTGTCGCCAAGGTGGAGGGTGGTGATCTTGCGCAGAGCGTCGGCGCATACTTCGCTAGGGGTGCTTGTCATAATGAGGTTCTGCTGTGGTTGCGGGAAGGTGATAAATTTCCCGTAGAACGTAGAGGGAGGGAGGCCGGGTGCTTGTTGCAGGAAGTGTGCAAGTTGTCGCGCTGGCCGGGATCCGACGCGTAGGCCGGATCATGTGCGGATGATTACCTTTTAGTCGTTCATGGGTAGTGTCGGTCGGATTTCCCTGCGTGGAGCAAAGACGGAAGCTGACACTTGGGTAGTGGAAGGGGAAATGCGCTGGTTGTGGCGCGATCGTAAGACCTGACACCAGGGGTCATAGGTTGGGAGCGTACGGCCGCTCTCTGGTTCATATGTCAGTGGAGCTTGGGGTGAATCTTGCATGTTGATGTCCACACTCAGCGCAGGTGGTGAGGCAGGCCGTGCGCCCGTAGGCGTGCACGATTGCTTCTGAGCCGTGTTGTTTGGCACGTTGTTTGGAGCGTTAGGGTTAGAAGAGACGCTCCCCGCTTGAAACTTCAGGTGGGTCCGGTGAAGTGAGAAATGGCCCAAGGCTTTTGCCGCGGGTATCAAAGTGAAGCTGGTGACTTAGCGAATACGATGATACTAATTACAGAGCGGTGCTGCTGAGAGGTCCACTGCCAGAGCTGTGGCTAACAGGTGTCCATGTTTAGCGGTTGAGGGCCGAGCAGCCCCCTGGTGGCGTCCAACGATACATGAAAAAAGGGCTGTGTGCATTTTGCACTATATACAAGTTTGTTACAGTCTCATTCCCGGCGGAAGAGGAATGGCACTGTGTTCAGTATTTACAAGTTGCGTCAACACCTCATCAGGCCGTTTAAGCTTCCCAGTGGTTCGCCATTATTTTGGATGGTAGTCCACGGTTGTTGAGCCATGGGCGAGTGAGAGGGCGCCGAAGAAGTCGAGGACGGAGAAAAAGCGGGCGCGTCTGCGCGGGGTATCGCCCTGAAGCTCGTATGGTTCTACGAAAATAAAACGTGTCTTTTCAAATGCTGAACGTTTGCTGCCACAATGCCTTAAGTCTCTTGATTTGGAAACAGCAGCGAGGCACACCTTTGCTGGAACTTTCGGTTCAGGACGTTCTGAGCGCAAGAGCTTCGTGTGGCCGCCCTGTTTTGCATGGTGGCGCGTGGTCATGCGCTTTGTATCACATTTAAAACTGCAGCCCTGTGCAGATGGTCGTTTTCTGTCAGATGTATCTGCTGGTTCGCAGTCCTGGCCATTGTTAGTGGTGACACAATATTCGGGAGGAAGGCTTAAAAAGTAGTACATTGAATGACAGCTTGGAGAGGGAGAGAGCAACATCATTATGGCTTTACCAGGACGGGGCCAGGATTGCCGGAAGATCAAAGTCCCTTCGCCCCTCATCACTCATCGGCCAGGAGCCCAGGCTGCTTTGCAGGGGCCTTGCCTATGCGTACTGCCCAACACTGAGACTCGTTACCCGAGATGAGCAGTATCTTTTCTTACTGATTCCATGCACTTATCACTATTATTGGTTATTGATGGTTATGTTAAAAAAACGTTTTTTGCCAGCCCTTCCCCTCTTTTTTCCCACCTGTCCGTGTGTAGCTCTCCAAAATGCTAATTTTAAAGTGCTGGGTTGTGGTACACCCTGTATATAGAAAAAAAACATGGAAATAATTTTTGTAGCGTTTTGTGTCTCTCTGAGTATTTTAGCCGCCGCAATCGATAATGATCTGTGATCCCTGTCGAATAGACCATATGCTTACTTCTGGTTGTACTTGCAGAAGGGTAATCTCAGGTGCCTGTTACGCTTGCTCTGTCTGTTAGTACTAGAGCTAGGTTGTGAACGTTCTACCAGCCAGGCACGGCTGTGTGACCTGGTGCCCATACACTTATACATTTCTTAGCCTTGGTCCGCTGTATTGATATATTATTTTCAGCTCTTTAACTGACACTAGTCTTCTCACGGAGCTTCTGACTACCGTGTCAGAGTCACGTATTACATATCCCTTTCGGTGCTTCTAAAACCACCACAACGACAGATTCTTCCCCAGTCTAGGGTCTGCTTGGGTTAACTGAGCCTGAAGTTATCAGTTGCCCGTGCACCTTCACCGCCATTATTACCATGACGCTACGGTTCCAACAGTCAGCACCGTAGATGCATGTCTCGTCCTTACCCTTTTTAAAGCGCTTGTAAATTACTTAGGCCTGAGTGACGTCAGCATCATCCGCCCTAGGTGCAATTATCATAATCATGCACACAGTCACAACACAATCATGAGCGGTGCGTCTACTGGAGTGTGAGCTTTGGCACGCGACAGAAGGAACGCGACCACGCGCTTGGCTGGAAGCTTGTCTTCGCAACTGCATGTGAAGGAGGCCACGGCTCCTTCATACAGGCATAGTTGTTTGTTTGTGCTCTGGCTGTGCGCCGAAAGAAGTCCTCGATCCTTGAGAAGGTGAAGTCTGATTTCTGCGCCCTGGCATCGCCATGCTGGGGACAGTCGCGCAACCTGCTCCGTCTGATGGTGGAGGTGGTAGTGGGGAATGGCCTCTACCTTCCGTGGCATCTTTGGAGAAGGTGGCGCGCCCGTGCGTATCAGAGAGGATACAGTGGTTAGATCAACTGACATTTCTCTCAAATGGTGGCATTAGGATGGAAAGTGACATAGAGAGACGACATGAAACTTATGAAGAATGAAACAATGTCGGCGATTGCGTGTTATGGTGAGTGAGGGACGCTCTCAGCAAGGTGTCAGGCCCCAGTGGCTCTGTTCCCATGTACAATAACTGCGTTGAATTTATGTTATGAGGGAGTTCAGAAAAAAAATTTTTAAGGGTGTAGTTGTGGATACCGTCGGGACAGATTGGGGAATGCACTTCTGAATAAATACGATGGTGCGGTGGAGAAATGATAGGGTACCCGGCGATGTAGATACGCCTTCACCCGTAGCCAGGTCTGCTGGGGTGCTGGGCGATGATGAAAGTGGTGTGTCATGCGCTGATTTATGCTGCAAAAGGCGGGCGGGCGGACGTTCGCTTTCTTCAGCGAGGAGCACTGGAGTGATAGAGCAACTGGCCGTTTGTCGCGAAAGATGCGGAAGCGGTCAATTGAAGGGCATCATTTACCATTTCGAACTTTAGTTCTGGAATATTACCACCATTGATTTCAAAAAACTCATTCGCCTGTACCAGAGACATCTAAACACATTTGGCATAACATGAATGAAGTTGATCATGGGGATTGCAACCGAAAACGTCATGCTTATAATCAATCGCACAAATAAGCTGACCGAAACTGCTGAGGTGCTTGGGAAAATCGACGGTGCCATGGGTGCGAATGGCGGTCATATGCGCATCGGCGACACGTCCGGCTGCATAATGCGCTTGTGGTACTGAAGGCGGAAGTACGCGTGTCGTCTACGCAGTGGCAGCTGAAGGGCCCACGTTACGTATGAGTTCCGCAGGGTCTTGTTTGAAAGACTGAACGCTAGTGGTGGAGCAAACGCGTTACTTGCGTCGGTTGTTGAAGGAAAAGTTTGCTGAGAAAGAAGAGCGGTGGGCTAACGAAGGTGAACAAAGACAGCTCTTTTCTAGTACTCGTATACATCACGGCTAGGTAGAGGCAGCCGAAGGTGTGTTACGATGTGCCCTGTCACAACCTTGGTCGCAGTGCAGTAGCGCTGTGCCTGGTTGCTGATGCATCGGATGCGGAATAGGTTCTCAAGCTGCGCTAACCACAGAAAACTGGTCTTTCTTCCCAAAAGATCCTTGAGTCCCGAAACGTGAGGTTGGGTGGCTGTACGGATGAGCTGTCGAATCCAGACAGGCGCGGTAAGCACCCATGGCTGACGTGTCATAGGGCGCGATTGCAATGATGGCGTAGCTCTTGTGCCGGCCTCTTAAGACGGTTGTTGCGCATGCGCCTTCAACTACATTGCGCGCTCATTTTGTGGTCAACAATAAGGAAGGGAATGCGAGGAGACATCGCGACTTCTTTTATTGCGGAGCACAGAGAGAAGAGCACAAGGTAAACTGTGGTGCAGAAAGCCGAGCCATGGTGCCAGGAATGGTTTCTTGCAGAAGAATGCGAGAACTGCGCCGGCTGGAGGGACGCCGGAAGCTAATTATTGGCCTCGCGTCTCATGCAAACTAGATCTCAGGTTCGAAGGTCAGAACTGTGCCCGTGTAAACATTCTCCGAGGGCCTGTTTTGTCGCCCGCCGACGCGGCCGGCCCTGCCGACATAATTGTACAATTTGGAGGCAGCGCCGGCACTTGCGTAAGAAGGCGGGTCTCCCGCGCCCGTAAATGTTGCACGGCGCCTGTCGGCGATGGCCAGGGCCGCAGAGAAAGGAGACGCGGACATAGTGCTGGCATTCGAGCCTACAAGCCACATGTCTTTTATCTGTTCTGTTACCAGGAAGTACCAGAGCTTAGTGAAGACGATGCTAGTACAGCGGATGCTTCTACAAAATAATCCGCAGTAGCATCCCGACGACGGTGCCTCCCCTCTAGCAACAGGCTGAAGGCAGCCGGGATAATATAGCGAAATACATTATCATTCTATAGTTGTATGAGAGAACAAAGCGCTAGAATTGTGTACAGATATGTGCAACCAATCTTAAGGGATATGTCCAGTCGGTGGTTTTGTGGCCCCGGAATGAATTTATTGTGTTCATGAGGTCTGAATTGATAATACGACAGTGGGCAGGTCGCGTGACCGTACATGCGGTTAGGCGAATACTGAGGCTGCAGTGCAAACGGGTGTCAACGGTGACTGTGGAGTGAGTACGAGGGTGCAGATTGTATAAGCCATCCAGCTGGTGTCTGACGCGTGGCCCTGAATATGTTTGCTGGGGCTACCGATTACGCAGGGTGATGTGAGGAATGCTCCTGAAAGTGTCGGTATAAAGGAGTGGATTCGGCATTTTAGTTTTGGCTTGAATAGAGCAGGTATCGAAGTCTTTTGGCAGTGACTGGGAGGACAAACTTGCACGTACGACGTCTGCGTAGGTGCGCAGTTGTCATTGCGATCAAGGAAATAAATAAGAGGCTTGCGTTTCGGCATAGGCGGTAGTAGGTGTGTTTTCGCAGTGTGGGCGCTTCGTTGTTTCACAGGTGACATAAGACGAACCAGCCGTATGCCGCAGCTCTCAACCATAGGGTTTCCGTCAACAAATTAGCTAGAAAGGCTCGCTGCACAACTCAGCACTCCACGCGCTTCGTGGATTGTAAAGTACGTGTGGTCTTCACGATTTCACTAGATTGCGGAAGATGCTACGTCGGACAGACCGGACGCTGTATTAATGAAAGATTGAGAGAGCATCGCGCAGCCATAAATTCATTGACGGGTTGAGGACATTTGGCAGATCAAAGCTGTAGGCGCTCTTTTACGCCTTAATTTCAGTGAACACGCGTCCTGCGGAGCTTTAGGACACAGCTGCAAAGAGAGATCTTCGAGGCTCTCTCCATTATCAAGGAAAGTGACGAATGCGTGAGCACACCGTTTCTGGCGTTGTACACAAACAAAAAAGCTACCTACAGCTTCAATCACAATCTCAATGAAAGCTCCGCCTTCCGTATCTTTTTTAGCGTTTCCGAGGATTGATATTTATGTTGCCTTTCCTGTCAGTAAATCTTAAGTTGAAGTTCAGCGCACGTCCCACGTCACTGTCTCTTATGAGCTCGTCTAGTGCGCTTTTTACCATTTCGAAGTCTTCAAACTGTTTTCTATGTTCTTTGCTAGATGTGTGTTTGCAATGTAGCGGCCCAATATACTGTGCATTCCTATATTGCGAACCTGCCCTGAAATGTATTACGCCGGAGGTGTTTGCGAACAAAAAACCATCGCACCTACATCTGCCCACAGTGAGCGTAATTTTTACCACCAGCGCTGGATAGGCCGGCGCTAATCCTCCAATCGTGGCCAAAAAACCTGAAACCTGAATAACAAACTGTGTTTATGGAGGTACCAGGAATTGAAATCACATTCTTTATCCCTCGAACCTGCAAGCGACACATTGGGCCACCCATTAGCCTGAGCGGTATGGGGTTTAGAGCCGTGGGTACAATAAAATGTGGAGCCAACCTGAAAGAAAAACCGATATCCTTGTTTAAAACGGAACGTCGATCCCTCGCGTTTTAAACAAGGCGTCTTTATGATTGACAAATCATCGCATTCCTCCACGTAAAATTTCCTTTGGGTTCGTAGCGCGGACGTTCACTTTCGACTTGGCCGCGGGATCTAGCGCGTGATTTTTCGGTCCACTTTAAGAAACGTGGAAGCCTGCGGATGAAAAGATCCGCCCCTGCCAGCAACAGAGACCTTTCAGCGGCAAGTTCAGGAATACATGGGGGCTGATGACACATGGAGTGGAAACCACCTAAAGCAATCGTAAGTCAGCTCACCAGGCAATTGAACGAATAATGATCCGAATATCTAGAGTAGAAGATATCATAGTTCAACTTATGAAAAAGAAGCGGACTTGGCTGGCCCCATAAATAAGCCGAAATAACAATGTGTAAACTACCAGTGCTGGAGAGTGGACGTCGAGAGACGAGTGTAGAAAAATAGGCAGCCGAAGTACTCGATGGAATAAAAAAAAGGAAAATTAGGCAACAAGAAATAGACTCCAGCGGCGCGGGACAAGAGGGGCGTGAGGTCAACGGGAAATGCCTTCGACCTACCGTGGATTTAGTTGGCTCCTGCTGACGATGGTGGCGCAACAGCCATATCTTCGAAGTAAGGTGATGGGCGGTCAGCTCTGCTCTTTCTCCAGCCTTGTACCAAAAGATGAAGCTACACCACTTTTTACTTTTCCCTCGCTGCACTGCAGAATACGCTGAGCAAGGCAGCTGAGCTATGCCTAACATGGGGCCGTTAGCGGCGCCGAAACACGCGTCAGTCGCGCGACTTCATCGCGCGTTTGTTTCATTATATTTAGGAGAATAACTATTTAAGCACAGACGCAATGCTGATGGGTCTGCTAACGTTGTGCATAAGCACAATCTAACGTAACCAGCTCCAACTTCTTGAGTCCTCTGACCAGAAGGGGGTATCATCCTAAAGAAATTACAGCACGCCTACCTCATCCCTACTTTTGGTGTGTGTACACAGTTTAGGGAGGCTAAAACTGCGGCTACACCAACGGACCTCCAGGCGAAAAGAAACGCAGTCTTTATTAAATCTCCTAATGCACACGCTCCTGTCAAATTGGAAAAGACAAGTGTGGACATTCAGGAAAGTGAATGCATGACTATTACGCATACATTGTCTCCGACGTACTCGTGAAAGTAAGGAGTAAACTAAATCTGTGCCCGAACTCCATCAGGAAAGCTCGAGGCGAACTTTTTCATAAGAGTAGCCGCGAAAACCAATGCAGTAACGTAGGTAATACGGAACAAGATTTAATCCGCTTTCAGAAATAACATGCAGCAAGAACAGTCATGTACTATCAAAATTGATACATTTTAACTGCGCAAAGACCTAAGGCGAAGTTTTGGAGCACATGCTCAGCCGTGAACCAAGGGCAGCTGTGTGCCCGATGGCAGGAATGTATTGACATAAGCAATACTGCAGCCGTACTAAACTTTCGTTGTCAAGAGAATGAGTGCAGGGTGGAGTGTGCGTGTTGCAGCAAAAGCCACTCAGTTTATAGCCCATAGTGTGTAGTGAAAAAAAAAAAGCAAATGGGGCTGTAATAACCGCAACTTACCTCGAAATGAGTATAAGATAGAACTTGCAAGAGAAGGTTGCATGTAATACAGCAGAGAAGAAAGGCGGAGCATCTGCGGCTGGCCAACTGTCTCGCAGCAAGAGTAGTCGCAACCAAAATCGCCTCCATGGCAGCCGAAGCCACAGCCACACCACAGGAGAACGCACATAGGAAGGCAACAATCACAGTCGGACGAGGACTAGGTACGTCTGGCTGTGGAACCAGGGACACGTACGTCCCCACAATCACCACACTTCACAACACTGCGCTGTTGACATTCCTTGAAGTCCACAACTAATCTTCATGCACGCAAAGGCTGACGTAGCACCATTAGCGCCTGGTACCGTTGCAATCGTTTCGGTCCCTTTTTCATCGAAGAGTTTCATGATTCTCTACAGCCTATACCTTGAGCCTCGAATAACGCCACTCTCCTCCTTCTCGGTGACTTGAACTTTCCGGTGATTATCAGGTCGGACCTAGACTTAACCATATCGATACAGAACGTCGAAAAATACTGTTTGAAAGCTTGCCTTACTTTCAAGGTGTTTCATATGATTAGCTTATCCACATAAACAACTCAAGAATAATCAAGCCTATTAGATTTATTTCTGACGTCCAAACAAGATAACGTTTTGTTCGTCTCTAGCCCATGGAGCCTGATTGATCATGCCTTCATTCATGCCACTTTTCAATGCAACTGGTCCAACTTAACATAGAGAAAAGACAACCCTTTCGGACAAAGCATATTATCAAGGTAAAAATTATGAACTATCTTTCTTATGCGATTTCTTTCTGGTGAATTTTCCTAAGCATTCTGCTGGTGGAAACTGGGGGCTCCTTAAGAGTGAATTTCAGAAATTATAAACATATAAGTCCCCAAAATTACGATTACAGAAGAGCGCACTTTGCCATGGTACACTAATATTTTAACATAGCTTAGGAACAAAATAAAGACAATTCCTGTCAGTAAAAATGTCAAACGCAAAGCACGCGTGGGAATAATATCGACACACTACATAAACTTACGAGTCCATCTCGGACCCTAAGCTGGCATTCTCCTTGTCCACTAGAACATACTGGCTACGCAAAAAAATGCCCAAAAATTTTTAGAACACCATTGGCCGAAGGCATGATAAACCGATTCGGTATTAATTCAAAAAGCGTTACATTGCGCTCTTCGAGGTCGCAGAATCACTAATCTTTACATTTTGCCAAGTGTTTACCGATGGACCTTACCGCTGCTAGTTTGTCAGCAACACCCTTTGCGATTGCCGGTGAGAGGGCTTTTACGAAATAAATAAATATAATTTCTTGAGAGGAAATACCGGTCAGCTATAATTGCGCTCCTAGGAGTTCCTCAAAGCTATATTAATGCTTCAATTGAAGCAGTAGGTGGCAATGGGTAGGCATAGGAAGGGGCAGGCTTGTTGTCACGTAGGAACGAAATCTGAATACCCGGAAGCTAGGCAATTCGGTCGCATGGTATGCTGGAACCATTTCCCAGACATTTGTAGAGCAATATTTGTCGCGTTGTATGTCCAAATGGCAAGATCAGGAATTTTTTACCTTTGGCCATTCTCGCAACTTTTAATTTCTTCCTTTTCTGCCTTGTGTTCGTGCACAGCAAAAAGGCCCATACAAACGAATGGCAGCGAGCTATGTTTAAAAGATACCGGAGCAAAAAAGACGGTAATTGAGGCAGGAGGAAAAGCACTGCGCTGTCGGTCGTCCTGTCTCCGTCTCTTTTTTCCACAACTATATTTGCCATATGTTCTGTTAGGCGCAATATTCAAAATAAACCGCTTTGTTCTGTGGCTTTCGTACGTCATCTACCAAGTCGTTCTTCAACATTTTTATCGTATTTATTCATTTTATGCATGCGTACGCACTTTTATTTGGAAAGATATCTCGGCTTACCTTCTCCGGACGCCAACGGCATTGCTAGTACAGTACAGTTCTCATAGTCTGTATATAGAAGGTCATAGACGCCAGAACCTAGGTATGAAAGAAAACAGTAAAAGAGTAAAAACCATTACCTCTTTTTTCAACATGTGTCTCTTCATTCTACAAAAAGAGGTTTCCACGGGACAGATTTATTAACTGGAAGATAAATTGGGCACCTTATGTCAAGAATTTAAGTTATCAAATTCACACGGAGTGTCTTGTAACGATTCAGGCGCTAGGATAAATTGTGCGCAATTTATTTACGGACGGTATTTAGTAGCACGTATGTATTTTATGAACCCATTAATACCAGGTTTTGCTGTGGTCGTTCTCTGCTAAATATTTAGCTTTTTGTTTCATCGTCACTCACACCATTTGCTTCGAATTATTCTATCGCAGCTTATCTAAAAATTATTTCTGAGTACACTGCCGCTTGGTTCGGTATTCTTGTACATCATCAAACTTTTGATAAAGACGCCAGCTGGGGAGTCTGCTGTCCACATCCAAAAACATTCTCCGCCATGAAAAGCAGTGTGTATATTATTTTAAAAAAATTATCTCGTTTCCGATACATGTTTATGTCGCTTGCATGAATTCGACTTATAATATCTCGCCAAACTTGAGTTCCTATGCACCTAATGCCTCTCTAGAGTATCACTAAGTAACCACACAGTGCTGAGCAAGAAGGCATGGGCGACGGCAGGATTTTGCTTGAGGGGAGCAACACCCGCTGCAGAGTCGGGCGTGGGGGTGGTAAACTGAAATATAAGACATTTCGCGGATGATTTGATATCATATGAAAAAAAAACAAAGGCTCTTTGCTTTGTATGGTTTAAACGTTTAGTGTTGTCAACACGCTCAAACCTTACAAAAGGAAACAGCAACGTTACATTAGGGCACCATTTTATCAAACAAAATGATCGGAGTAACAGGTTTTTGAAGTGAAAATTTCCTCGACGACCAAATAACGATGTCAAGTAAATGAAATGTTTTTGAGGCAATATTACGAAAAAATATAATGTTATTTTTGTCAATCCATTCTTACAGAACCACATCCGTAAACGCACCATACGGTGACAGCGGGGTACGCAGTTGTGTTGTCTACGTAATTGGTCTTTGCCCCTCATTTTATTTTTTCACAATGCACCGAAAGCATACCACATCTGACGTGGAGTTGTAGGTCATCTACAAACGAAGCCAGTTGCACGGTAAACGTATGCTCGGCCGGGACAACAAACGTTGACGTGGGAAGGTTATGGCCATTTGGGGACTGATGGTGCTATAGGCCCATTCGTCAAATACAAGAAGGTCTTCCAGGACTCCATTTAAGTCTGTGTTCATTCGCAGGCGACACCAATGTTCAGCTTCACAGTCGGAGTGGTCAAAATGGCAGTACTTTTTAACTGGCTCACCCAGCGTCGTCCTAAAATCTTGCTCGTTCCGTCAACGCATTCGGGTGATACAATAGAAATGAAGCCAACGCGGAGTGTCTACAAATTTTAAGTGCAATGCACTTCTTAGCGCCCTGAACCTGCATCCACCGGCGATGTCCGCCCACGTGGAGATGGGCGCGCCCAGCCTGGCCGCTGACATGGCACATACCCCAGTGGGGGATTGGCCAGGAATCTCCTCGTCTTCCTTGGCAATGGGGAGATGGGCGCGCGCTGCCTGGCTGCTGACATGGCACATACCCACGTGGGGGATTGGCCAAGAATCGGGCGTGAGAAGGGCTACTGCACCCGCTTAAAGGAGTACTGACACGAAATTTCAAAGCTGAGATCCGCTCTAGCAATCAAGTACAACGACAACACAAATAGGTGTCTGGAATAAATGCATCTTTCTTTCTTTGTAGTGTGTGTGTGTGTGTGATCTCTCTTTGCGAACATTACCGACCCGCGCAATTCAACTCATGCATTCGCACTTCACATTCTTCCCCTCGGGAAATGCGGGAATTTTTTCTTTAGGTACTGAAGATACAAAGCCCAACCAAGGGATAAAATTTACGAGAATTCTTTCTAAGTTTCAAAGTGTTTGGTATTTGCATTCGCGTACAATCATACTCGGCCCACTGGTTTTAGCGCCAAGGGGTTTTGGTGTGTCCGGTTCACTTTATATAGGTCTGTAAAGATTCTACCAACGTTTGTTTTATGTTCGCTATTTTTTTTTTCCAAAGAGACCTGTGCTTCCGAACCGTCAAACTACCGTTCTATCCATTTAAAATCGATTTTTAAGTAATTGCTCAATGGCAAAATTAAGATGGTGCATGCTACACTTTCTAATGATACCTTCTTCATCTGTGGAATACCTTGCTTGCTGCAGTGAACCGGCTGGGTGCATCTAGTGCAGAAAATTATAACTAAAATCACATTTTTGCTTAATTAGGCACGCTTAATAAGCTTTAGCGGGAAAGGGTCAGGACAAGCGAATAAATATTTATCCAGAAAGCTCACAGGCAATTTAAAATGGGTCATGGTACAGCCGTGCCACCAACACGAGGGCTGTGTCCTTAAGAATGACGGCAGAGTGAAAACAATTTGGTAATAGATTTACCTTCCAATATTATTTCACCCGAAACGAGGTTGTTTAAATGTTTTTAATGGCAAAAAATGAAGCTGGACTATTGCGTACTTTTGAAGCTGACCTGAGAGAAATTATGGAGGGCTATTTCTATGGTGGAGGCTGGCGCAGGTGCGAAAATAATAGTAGACGTATCTTGGTAATTGCAAATGTAGACCAACTCAAAAAGGTGACTCTTTTTTAACAATCAAGTAGCACTATAAAAATCAGTATTGTGTTTCCCTTTAAGTAAGCTTCTGGTGTTTGTTTTAGCTTTGCAGATGCTTGCAGACTCGAGCTCAGTTAGGCGCACGGAGGCTCGAAAGCGCTCTCTATCAGCACATTTATTGCTTTTTGCGGTTTAGCTTGCGCTGCTGTTGGTTATGTTTACGCCTGCCTAGGTGAAGAAGTTGCTAGTAATTCGTTTTGCGACGCTACGCCCGCTCAAGGGCTTAACGTTGGTGTTGCCTATTTTACCTGTCGCTTGAAATGGCGAAGAGGGCATAATTTGCCCTTCGAAAGCAATCCAAAAGTACAACATCAGGCGATGCAGTGTTTAATTAGCCAGTCTACTTACTGAGAATTTTGCCAGTGAGAGCTGCCAAGAAAGGAAAACAATTGACGCACGTGACAGTCACAAGTGCTTATTACATGCCCCAGATAACGCAGCCCGTTATTCTTGTCTTTTAAAACGAAGGATAATTATTCACTGAAAAGCTAATCTAAAGATGCGATATTTTTTGATTGAGTACTTCTTCCCATTTACGTTACCCATTACGTTACCCCAGTTTCACATTATCACATTACCACCATTCGTTACCCCAGTTTCGACCAGGCAAACGCGTCATTCTCGGTCCTAATCTTAACTCTGTATTTTGCGCGACAGATTTATTTAGTTTTCCTTTTTTCCGAGAACTGTCACAGAATCGCAACTGCCTTCTGATTACCTCCAAA
>CM023450.1:160056411-160178746 GCA_013339765.2 Haemaphysalis longicornis | reverse complement strand
GCAGCGCTTTAAAATGTTTAGAGGTGTATAACAACTCGTCTTACGACAATGCAATTTGGATATCTCTTTGAGTGTTCCGAGCATTCCAGAGCAATGAACGGATTCATTATATTAGCGTAGTCTGAACAACGCTTACTTGCTTCCTTGCAGCTTTTTGTATTTTATTATCGATATCGCAGCAGTTCGTCACTACGGGGCTACCGTATGTATAGTGTTTACAGAGTTTGCTTTAGAATATTAACAAAATACATTTTTAAATCCGTAAAACCGACGGCGCAGCGCTTGTGCCCGACAATGCTAACGCAGTTGCTGTTGGCGGTGGAAGTCTATGGCTAATTATTTGAACACATAAAGCGATATTGAAGGAAGTTGGTATACAAAATGATTGGACGATTAATAGCTCACTACTACAAAAAAAAACAGCCTTAATCAACGCGCAGATACCAAAAGCAGCGAGCGTTTGCACGCCGATAGCTGGCAAATGTGCCGCACGCGCGGTGGCTGGATGCTCTTCGTGCGGCGGTGGCGCCAGTAGTGGCGCCCGCGGTCCATATATGAAACGAGCGCAGATGTTTCCTGACCAGTAAAGGTAATAAAGGGCTCTGCCACGACGAATGCTACGCTCATGGATGAATTATTCCCTGTGCATTAGCTAATCACTGCGCCAGCGTCGGTTAACCTGCATTCTTCGGCAGGCGCTGACGGTGTTACATACTCAGCGTCGCGACATATGAGCGGTAACGCCCTCCGGCAACTGCTTACCTTCTATAACACGTCGTGGAAGACAGGCCCTGTGAAAGCAAGCTGGGAAGTTGCTCGCCTAATAGCGGTAATCAAACCCGGAAAACCTCCGACTGGCAAAAACTCTTACCCTCAAATTGCTCTACGAAGCCGCATAAAGAAGGCAATGGAGAAAGCGGTGCTGCAGCTACTCGTCTGGTATCTTGATGACCGAGATGTGTATTGGCCAGAGATGTCATGTCTCAGGGAAGGAAAAAGTTTCACCGGTAACGTCATTGCTTTGGTGAGGGACATTCATCGGCAAAAGGCCGAACATTTCTCAGTAGCTGTCTACCTATACACCAAGGGGCACTTGACAGCGTTGCTCATGAAGCTATTCGAGGGGAAATGGTGTTTGTTGGGCGACGAGGGCGGACGAACACATGGCTCTGTAGGTACTTGCAGACTCTGCATGTCCATATGACGACCAATGACGGCAACACAAGGCGGCATTAAATTACCCACGTCTTCCCTAAAGGCGCAATCGAAGTCTTGTCCAGTTTAGCGTCTGCCTCATCCGAAAAACGCAAGTACTACCCCAAGGTGTCAACATATCTCTCTATGCTGCTGACATTTATGTCTGGGTTTCTGAAAAAAACCGCAGAAGTATGCGATCCAAACTGAAGAATTGCTCTTCTTGATTTTCAAAAGCACCTCGGTACCTGCAGGATGCTACTTTTATCAGAAAAGTGTGCCGCAGTTGCCTTCACGAGGCGCGGTGTTTTCCGCTATCTTCTGGTCAAAAATTCCACAGAAGTACCTCACTAAAAACTAATAAAACCTCGGGCAAACTAGATGTGGACAAAGGACAGAAGAAACGACCGATACACGAGCCAACTTCCAACTGTTTATTCAAAGGAAACCACATGAATTTACACACGACTTATCTAAACAAAAACAACAACCAAATAAATAAAAAATATCAACCAAGGTATAACCATGCTAACAAGTGTAGAAGGTTGTGACAATGGCGAGAATGAACAAGTACAACAACGCCAATGGTATGACGGCCTATCTTCTCCCACCTCTTGAAAACAAGCCGGTCCTAACGTGCGTGTGCGCAATTCCGGCCGCATCCTCAACATCACCAGCCTACCTACGCCCACTGCAGGGCAAAGGCCTCTCCCATTAGTCTCGTATTACCCCGGTCCTGTGCTAACTGCGACAACTTTTATTCCCGAAAACTTCTTGATCTCATCTGCCTATCTAACTTTCTGCCACCCTCTGCCAGGCTTGCCTTCTCTAGGGATCCACTCTGTTACTCTTAATGACCAACGGTTATCCTGCCTTCGCAATACATGCCCTGCGCACCTCCATTTCTTCTTTTAATTTCTACTAATATGTCCTTAACACGCGTGTGTTCTCTGATCCACTCCGCTCTCCGCTCCGGGCGCATACCTAACCGCAAAAAGGGAAGAACGACGGCACGTGCCAAATTACACGCTGTGTTTTAAGAATCACATTTCTTTCTCACTTAACACTAGTGACGCCGTGCTGAAGCACGTGTCTCCAGCTCTTTGCGTTGCGAGCAACGTTGCGCGTACTCGTAGTTTTCTTTTACAGATAGGCTGGTGGACTCACCATTGTGCTCAGTTTACTCTGTGAAAGGAGACATATGACATGTCTTGTGTTACTGCCCGCAGCATACAACTAAACGGGAAACCGCGAAAGGAACTCTTGTGTGACGGCCACGCCGAAACGTTTTTTGGTGCGTGGCAAAATTATGCTGAAGCGACGGGAGGGGCAAAGGATGCTTTACTTTTCGTCTGACTCGGGATTAATCGAGGTTACCTAACCTTGAGATCTTCAGACTTTTTATCCTAGTGCTCTATATTTTTTTCTGTGTTCGGAAGTGATTTCATTTTTTTCTCCCTCTTATTCATTGTTTATGCGTTCTGCATCGCCCTTTTTGCTTCTTTTCTCGCCTCACTATGTTCATTTATTGTGAAGTAGCAAGCCCCACCGTTTTCGGGGATAATCTCTTCAGTATTCATGAAAGATCTCTCTCTCTCTCTCGATCTTCTGAGGCGGTCAAATGTTCAATTTACCGTGGCGTAGCAATAAACTGCCACTGCTGCGGTACTTGGGGCACAGCAAACACAATGTTACCTTAAACCAACCTTAAGCCGCACATCAAACATATTTCTAAAATACGGCAAGCACACTGGAGGAAACCGACAACGAGTTACACGTAAAACACTACGTTTAGGTTGATAGAGATTTGATTCACACCACATATTCATCGAAATTCCGCATTATAGGGCATATATAAGTCACACAGACTCCACACACTCGCTCCTCCTCACTTATTCTTCAAGACCTCTGCGTAGCAGGTGCAGATGATACATATGCGTAGCTCGCATACCAATTATTTCTAATGTACGTTACTAAAAAAACCTCCAGAGCTCCCAGAACGTTACAAAATCAAAGTCCACCTCAGCAATCCTAATTTGTATGCGACGATCACTTGTTTTCCAATAGGCGCACTGTTAGGTTTATAAGGCAAATCAAATTTTACACCCCATTACATATCACGCATAGTCAAACTGGCCCCGTAAACTAGTCATCTTACCTGTTTTTTGTGTTGTTACTTTTAACTCGTATACCTAGGTTGCATTGAAGTTTACTTATCAAACCACGTCATCATCACCATAAGCCTGTTTGTGTCCACTGCAGGACGAAAGCCTCTCCAAAAAGATTTCCAGCCACGCCTATCGAGTGGTAGCTGAGTCCATGTTTTTCCCCCAAATTTTTGTAGCTCATCTCGCCAAAGAGTTCTCGGGGGACCCCAATTGCGTTTTGCGGTCTACTGGCAGCCACTTTGTCAGACGGATGGTCCACCTGTTGTTCCTCATTCCTATTACGTGACCAGCCCATGCCCATTTTGTTCGCTTAATTTGAACTAGAATGCCCTCCATTTTGGCCTGCTCTCATCCATGCGGCTGTTTTTGTCCCTCAACGTGACCCCTGGCTAGCGGCGTTCCACGGTTCGTTTTGCCTATGTAAGTGTATTTTGGAGTCGTTTGGTGAGACCCCAAGTTTCTGCCCGGTAAGTCATTACAGGACGAACGGATTGATTAAATAGAAGCTTTTTGAGTGACAGAGGCAGCTTACCAGTCAGGATGTCGGAGTTCTTACCAAGTGCAGCCCACCCCATGCTTATTCTCATGGTAATTTTCCGTTGATGCTTTGGATCAGCAGCTGTGACTTGCCCAAGTTATACGTATTTGGTGACTGTTTCCAAGACTTCATCACCTTCCTGGAAATGACGTACCTTGGCGTGTTGATTTTACGTTACCTTGGATTTGTTCGTGTTTATTTTTAAGCCTGCAGCCACACTTGCCGAGCACAATCGGTAATGCATGCGCTGGAAATCCTGCCTTCTCTTACTTAACCAATGTCGTCTGCAAACCTCGAATGGCTGAGAAATTCCCCATTGATGCGCACTCCTCTCTTCATCCACCTAAGCTTCCTGAATCTACCCTCCAGACAGGCTGTAAAAAATTGTGGCGATATTGTGTCCCCTTTTACAAAATTTACAAGTTCTGTGATGGAGTCGTATAGTTCCCCTACATCCAACGTATATACCTTTGAAGAGCGCAAGACATGCCTCGTAGACGCCGTGTTCACGTAACGCGTTTAACACTTCTAAAGTGGGCACTGAGTCAAATGCCGTTTCATAATCTATGTATGCCATATACATCGGTGCATTATGCTGTGAGCACTTTTCGGTTATTAGGTTGATAGCGTCAATATGATCTAAAGTTGAGAAGCCCTTCCTGAAACCGGCCTGCTGTCCTAGCTGTTCAAAGTCGAAAGTGGAGCTGACGCAGTTAGAAAAACGTTGGTAAATAATTTGAAGGTTACGGAGAGGAGGCTGATGGGCCTGTAGGTTTTAATTCCTTTGGTATCACCTTTCTTGTTTAGTATAAATAATTCGCATTTTTCCGGGCCTTTGGCATCTTTAAGGAGCTCAAGCACTGCGAGAATAGGGCTGCAAGCTATGTTGCCATAACGTGGCCTTCGATCTGCAATATATCTGTTGTATTGGCTTTATTTCTGGCAGCTTTGTCTTTCCCCATTGCTTGCAGCGCCGTTTCTAACTCTTGTGTTGTAACCAGAGGAACCTGATCCACACCATTTACGAAAAAACGTGTGTGTGTGAGGCAGGGGTAGAAGCCAACAGGTATCTGTAGAATTCCTCGGCTATTTTTAGAATGTCATCAATATTGTTTATGAGGCCACTGGCATCCTGGAGTGCATACATTCTGTTTTTGCAAATAGTGAGCTTCCGTCAAGTCGCTTTCATACTCCCTCCGTGTTTCGATGTTGCTTCAATTTTTCCAATATTGTAACCATGGATATCAGAAGACTTGCTTTTGTTGATCAATTTGGAGAGCTCTGCAATTTCTATTTGGGCTCGCGAGTGCGGAAATACATTTTCCGGCGCTGATCAATAAGGTCCTCAGTTTTCTGTGATCAGTTGGATTCGAATGCGGGCTGTTTTTCCCTACGGCTAGCGCTGACTCCATGGCCGCATGTGTGAAATTATAATTGAGAGTCCGAATCATTGCTGTCATTATACAACACTGATAATTTGTCTTCAAGTAAGAATCGAGTTTCGTCCACATTCCGTCTCACAGAGGGCAGGTTAGGCATCTTCCTTTTTAGCAACCTTAATATTTCTCTTCTTAAATCGAGACTGAGACGACGTCTGACCATTCTGTCATCATTATTTTAATGTGGCCAATCACCTGTACATCGTGAATCATGCGGGGAGCGCTAGTTCAAATGAGGTCAATTGCGTTTTTTGTTTCACCATTCGGACCATTCCAAGTCCATTTTCTATTCAGTCTTTTTCAGAATAACGTATTCATATTGCTCAGATTATTCCTCCCGGCAAAAGAAACCAGCATGTCACCGCGGTCGTTTGTAGAACCGAGGCCAAATTTTCCTACCGCATGCTCACCTATCTCATGTGCCCCTATTTTTGCATTGAAGTGGCTCATAATGAGTTTGTGCGGAGCTTTACGCGTCTGTTTTCTAATTCTAGGTTTTCGTAAAATACGTCCACAGCCTTATGATCATAAGTGGATGTAGGCGCATAGACCTGCACCACATGTAAAGAGTGCTTCTTATTTAGCCTAATCGCGATAGATGCTACACCCTCATCAATGCTGTGAAAATATTTTACAGCCCCTGCTATATCTTTATTAAACAGAAATCCTACACATAAGAGATGTGTTTCAGAATTCCCGCGATAACACAAAATATCACCAGTAAGAAGCACCACAAATCCCTTCCTGACCCCTCTTAACTGGCTTAACACTACTATATCCCATCGAATATCGGATAACTCATGTAAAAAAACCGATCAACTATCTTCGCTCAAAAGAGTTCGAACATTAAATGTACAAATGTACAGTTCCCATTGGAGGCCTACCCGTACCCAGTGATTCTTTGGTCCTTCTGCTGTATTGCTTGCCTTACCGATGCCTTGTATAGTGGCAATGGAGCTTTTGGGGACCGAACACCCAAAGTGTGTTTGCAAAATCCTTGGGAGGTTTTTGGCAAATATACTCAACCATAGCTGCCAAATCCTTGTCTGGTGAGTAAATGCTGTTTGTGTGCCAGGGAGCTTCACCTAGTATTTGAACATATCTAGTGCAGCGTCCCGTGGTTATGACCACTTACTACTATTTATTTTTGCCGCTCTTCCGCTTTAGCTGGCCTGGTGCGATTAAACCGCCAATTATCATAGTCATAATTATTGAGTGGTTCTGCACAACTTTTCGATGGGTACATGTGCAGCGGTTCGGAAGGTGCCAACGGGAAACTTGCTCCCCCCAAGCTGCAGCAGCCTCCTCTTTTCTCCCCACTCTGCTCACTCTTCCCCAACAATTCAAATACATTCGTGCTTGCTTATGTTTTCGCTAAAAATCACGATCGTAAACTTTCCGGAAGGTTCAATGCAACCTTACCGTCAAAAAGAAAGCGGGAGATGGGCGCTTCTGGTGTGGTTCTTTCAACCCGAACAGAAGCGCACCCCACCAACAAAAGTCAGGGCAACCATACCTGAACGCCTTTATCCTGCAAGTTCTATCCCTTCCATTTTTTCTGAAAATACCCTCATCTTGCTCCGCGCAAGAGACGAGAGGGACCCCTTCCCCCTGATGACAAAATAAAGTGCTGATATGCAGGCTCTCGGATTTGTGATTCGGGTAAAAGCCTCTGGGTGTGTGATTGAAAGCATGTGTGGATATTGTTTTCAAAATGAGTCAAATCCATTTAAACAGAATATCGGAAAAAAGTGAAAGTTTGTTACAGGGAATAAATGCAACGCTATCAGAGCTATTATTTTATACGCCTTACATATCAGCTAGGGGAAGTTTACCGCCACAAGTTCTTAAAATTATGCGGAGGAGTTGACCAATATCGAGAAGATAACTTTGGGTTTGGCTGGCATTTAACTGAACCATTCACTTTGATGTGGCATTCTCAGGAGAACAATATTTAAATTGACTTCCATAATGGTTGGGTGATGTTTCGGTTGAACAGATAATAAATATATGCAACAAGGCTTCAAGAATACTAGAACATACAAGAAGAGCAGGTGATTTTAGTTAGCATAAGTAGCTCTCTTGATATTATTCCCCAAGATCATTTTCCTTGGCACGCCGGACGACCGCGAAGTCAGCAAGCTCTTCACCGTCTTGCCATGAATTGCCAAAACGTTTCATAAGAAGGCTGGTTGGCTCGTATCCCCAGAGGGGGTAGCGGGGTATCGGTCAGGGCTTGTAACCGGCGGCAATTTTGTAAAGTGATGCATGAGTAAATATAGGATAAAAGAAATCGCAGATTTACTCTTTAGGTGCTGGGCAGACGGGATGAAGTGATTGTTTCACATGTCACAGTTTCATTTCTTCCACTTTTTTTCTATTAACTTTGCCATCGACGTCTCGGGAAATATATTTTGCCGATCTCTTAACTATAACCTGAATTCATAATACCATGATAAGCCACCTCCGAAAAGCAAAAGAAACCTTGCAAAAACACCCAGGAAAGAGGTCTAGCAATCGCACCAAACACAAACGTCGGTTGAGAAAATACATTTGCTTCATTTTAATCTGTGAGAGAGCACATTCTGGCTCCTTTTCAATACGAAACACGATCTGAGTACACTTTTACCGGGCGTTATGTGACCTATTTTGTGGAAGCCTCCTTTGTAGGGGAAAGCTGCTGAGTTTTTCTTGTGACTATAGTGTTTGTTTGATGTTGTTTCTCTTTCCGAGTTTCACTCATTTTGAACAACCAAACGGCTCATTTTCTGATTGCCATTGTTAGGAAATATTCTGGCCCCGCCAGCCATTTGCGTCACCTGAAGCTACCGTTCGAAAGTGGCCACCCCTCCGTTTTTTTGCTCTGCTGCCAGGTGGCAGCGACAGGTGAAATCTGCAGCACTAGCGTTCAGCCGTTTAGCTGAACTGGCAGTGGAAACTCACGCCTTCTGTTAACTACAACATGTACCTTGTCACTAAAATGTGTACCTCGAAAGTACACCGAACGCAGAAGAAATTGTCCGGCTCGGGCACCTCCAGCCTTCGTGCGCCAAAGTGCACTCGCGTCTCAGAGCATGGCGGAGCTGTTTCACATAAGCGCGAGTATCGCCAAATTACCTTTTGCAAAGCTAAAATGTACTTCTGAAGTTTCATTTAAAAAAAACCAGCAAGGGTGGATTTAATGCGGCGACTTGTTTTATAGAGGAATGAACATTTTACGAGCCAGTCGCTCATGCTGAATACAGAAATATTTCTACCACTATTGCCGCCTCTATTTCTACCACTGTGCAGCCTCCACTAACGCCGGACCGTCTCCACATCGCTTCGTCCTCAAATTATGCCTTGCATGTTCACTCCATTGCTCTCCATAAGTGTGGTCCAGTCTTTCGTGTTCAAGCCTTTTGGGTGCGCCCACATATTTGGGCAAAAGACAAAAAAGATGATTTATTACTGATTACCCGGCTTTGTCGTGTTTTTCACATTATTATTTTATGAAAACTGTGCTTCATCCGCACAACCCTGGCTTTAACACGGCTCGGGATGTTGGCCCGTTACCTTGTGATAAACATGCTCGTTAGATAGATAATTGAGTTAGTTTTATACTAACCCTATAATCGAGAAAGCGCGCAAAAAATAGCTTCACCTAAAGCGAATTCCTAATATATGGTCGCCACTTGGCTTCACACCATGAGGGAAGGGGAGATGACTATTTAGCGATTCCGGCGATGTCGGCCCAACTAAAGCTAGATGTTCTTTTATATGAAAAATGCATCAATAAAAAATACAGCATACCCCATTTTAATTTTAGTCTATTTTGTTCTGCGGACTTTGTTAAAAATGGACATTTTAAATGAACAGACGTACAGTTTATAAGTGCACCAGCGTAAGCCAAATCCTTACGGAAACAATAAGCGAGCATAGCTAAAAGAGGAAGAATTTTTTACCCACCTACATTCACAGATCAAGGAGACAACAGGGCAGCTTGTCAGTGGATTTAGCGCGCTGCAAATTCTTTCACGCCAAATACTGGCCGCCCAAACGCTTTACAACTCCGGAAGAATATTCGCAGCATCTTCACCTTTTGGTTGGACGCTCTGCTATCAGCACGAGAACAAAAAATCGGAGACACCCCGTATTTTTTCCTTTTATTGCTTGACCTAGAGTCGTCGAGGAAACAAGCAAGGTTTTAAAGCAAACCGATGCGAGCGAGTTAAGGAACACTGCTATTTAGACAACTTCGACTGCTGAGCTCAACTGTCGCGTCAATGCTGAAATGCCTGGAGGAATTCCTCACGTTTGCTGAAGCGTACGTAATAATAGCTGTCGTACTCAGCAAACGGCCATTATATTTTTTTCGACGACATTTTGTCCTGATCCAGCGTTCCTTCAGCGTGAATCTCCGCGTTGAAATGTGCCTTCGTTCAAAGGTGTCCGTAAACCATTTGTCTGGACTGATCGTGGTTTAGCTGCACCATGTAAAATATCGAAAAAGCGAGGCAAATGGTTCTTACACAGATACTCAGATTCGCGGATCCTGTAGACACATGTTTCATATATTTATTGACGATTTATAGGAGTAAATATAGGGATTTTATAACAGATAAGCAGAAAGGAAATATTATTTTTCGGCGTTATGCCTCACGCCAACATTTATTTTACATGGTTATTTGATCGGTTCAACACAATTGCTTCAGAAACATGTGCCCTCGATTGTTTTGTTTACTAAAATGATGGCGTTATGCGACGGAGTGGTTTCTTGCTGTGATCTATGAGCGCTAATAAACATTTTGAAGCTTAATTATTACACTTAAAATCAGAAACCAGATCTGTTCGTTATATCCCTTGGATGATGAGGATTTTTACTCGTAATAGTTTTACCCCGTTCGGCACCCTCCTACAGTGGTGCAAAGGGTTCGCCCCCCTCATGACAAAATACTGCCGACACCCATAAATGGGCGTTAGGGTGTGTTGGTACTTGGTTTTTTGTTGTCTTCGCGGAAGTGTGATTTATACTTATTGCGTAGCTTGAGGTTGCAATGCGGTATGTTTAAATCATACTTGTCCTCTACACAGCTGCTTAGTCGGGACAACATTACCCACGAAGCCCCCCAAAAATGGTTTCTGGCCGTAAACACTGACAACAGGCAAGACTTCCTTGGATATAACGCTACATGTATTTTTATGGAATTTATGGGCCTTGCTGAACACGGATTTCTAGAATGCATTGAGACAATCGATGCGCCGATCAAGAAGAAGTGAGTAAAAATATGTCCTCCCTAACTTGTTACTGATCAATAAACATTGTAGTCCATAATTCATTAATCTCAGCCGCAGGCAGTTTCTGCTCAGCGAATAATTACTCGCTCTGTTCTCTCCCACTCTTTAAGATCGGTGTCCTTGCAACTGGTTTTATATTTTAGAATGGTTGGGATTCCCAGTAATACAAAATGGACTCATTACATATGAAGATGATTTTACATGAACTGCTGCTTGCCCTGAAGCATTTGCCAAAAGAAGTTGTGTTGGATACAGCTTCAGCTTTTATGGGCGAAGGCCCTTATTTGCTCATGTTTTTGGCGTCTCCTGTGGTATTAGTAGTAGTAGTACGAAAGTGTAATGGGCCATAAAATAGGGCTGGTTCCCTAGTCCTGGGATCCAAGTGATGACAGGGCGACCAATGCCCTAGATGCAAGTAGTAGCTGGACGTCCAGGTGGTCGCCGGTAATCACGTTCTCCCACAGTTCTAGGGGAAGGGGGGCTACGTGCACTCTCTAAAAAATATGGACTAGTGAGCCAGGAATAAAGAAAAAGTCCATTAGGAGAGAAATTGAGTGAGAAACGTGTGGTGTAAGCGAATTGGATGGACGAAGGTGTTTGTTTGAATGCGACGAATAGTCGCATCTTCTGATTTGGACAACTTGGAGTGAGGTTGACGGAACTGCGGTCTGTCGAGTCGATAATATTGTACAATGTACTCAAATGTAACCAATGCTGTGTACTCCGCTGGTTTTTCTGGGGCGGGAGAGGAGAGTGCGCATGCTTGGTGATGGGCAAAAGTATTGCCGTCAAACTAAAGTGGGCGAGTGTCCACATGAGGGCGAATGTTTCTTTGTGGCTGATGTTGCGAGAGAAGGCGGAAAGTTAGTGGGGCCACCCTTCCCACCAAGAAGCTCCGACAAGAAGATTGGGAGTGTGCTAAGATGACCGCACTCTTGATGTGAATAAGTGTGAGTGCGATCGCCATTTCGTCAGCCTTCTGCGTGGATGTCGTATCAATTTAGGCACAAGTTATAAGGACCAATTTGGTGGCGATGGTTCATATCCCGCTCATATCCCGCACCAAAACACTGTCACCTACTCTCATTCTTTTTTTGCCGAAAACGTGCCGTGATTGGAACCACCTGCCTGCTTTATTAGCTTGCATTACTAACCCTGACCATTTCCGGGAAGCACTGTCGACATCGAATTTGCTGTGAGGAGTGCTTTCTCGTTTTTCGTTGTTTATTTTTGTTTTTATTGTATTTTATGCTTGTGTCGATCCGCCGTTACTGTGTTCTTTTACGGCGACTGATCGCGGGCACTGAAACTATATGCCCTACAAAATGCGGTATAAAAATTCAATGGCCCTAAGCTAAAGGACGTCTTATTTTAATTAGCGGTTGAGCAATGAAAAACGACAAAGAAAACGTTCACCCCACGTGAATGTAAAGATCAAGAAAGTGATTCTGTTTCTTATTGTGAACCTGCGGGCGTACAAATAAATTCTGTTTTACTAAAGGGCCATGTCCGCACCATTTGAATCATGGCAGTAAAGCCTCGTTTAAAAGCCTGGAATGTTTATGTTTTTAACAGGGTTACTAGCGCACGCAGGAAGAAAAGACAGGACAGTTTTGAATGCGTTTTTTAGTGTCCACACAACTGCTTCTCTGGTTATTTGTAGTTTCGTTTAAAATGGCTGCGTATTTATGTTTTTTAGGTGGGGTTTTGTTTCGTCTCAGTGTCATTCTATGGCTAGAAGCGTTCAACGGTTTTTTTCCCAAGAGGGGTTTACCCGCAAAATGAGGCAGCTATTAGATATCAACACGACAAATGAGTGCTGCCCGAGCTGCGCTGTGGTCGGCGGGTTGATTGCCAAGAATGACAATAAGTCGAGTCCGGCAGCATACTTTCATATACGGTTTCAGGCCTGGAACCCACAATGCCTATTTAGCACTTCTGTTCATTACTACGGTGTTTCTAATTATTTTGACTGTAGATCACGCTGTTACTACTTTTAAGGAGGATGGTCATATGATGGATTGAAGTTTCGTTGCTCGGGGTATGTGTTCTCCTGTAACTAAAATAACATGTGCCTTACCCGCAAATAAAATTTCCTCACTGCTTCCTTGTAATGTCACATTAAGAACCACGTGCATCACGTCAAACTGCAGTCACGTAATTTCAAGCAGATTGCAAGGTAGAAATTATTTGAAAGGTAATGCAAAGGCAAAAAGGTAAAATCGGTTACTTAAATGCATGAACTTTGTCTGTTTCCATGAAAAGCATGTTGCAGATGACTGGGAGGCGTTACCAAGTTGAAAGAACTCCGTAAAATTGATAAATAAGTGTCCCTTAGGTGACCCCAAGTTCTGGCCCCTCCACCCTTACTCGGTGCGAAAAAGTTTAAAGAAGGTATCAAAGGGCCTGAAAGTATTTCATATGTGTTTTGAATAATACAATTCAATGGGTGACACATGATTGATCTTGCCTTCACACAACACATGAGTTCTGTGTACGTCCACAGCTGCTCTGAGCAAGACTGGTCGCAGTAAGCATGCACTCTCTTAATTCGGCCAGGAAAGGCCCTGACGCCAGGTGCAGCACTGAATGTAGTTGTGAGTTCAATATTTCAGTGTCGTTCTGGATGTAAATTCGAGAACGGACTAATCCGCGAATACCACTTGATAGGTACGCTTTATCTGCACTATCTGAGTACTGGTCCTACTCAAACGTTCAATATACAGGGTGATCAAAGGTAAGTCGACAGGTTTTTTTAAGTAGGCGCTTAGATTTACGCATAGACCACCTCTACAGTGACGTTATGTGCCATGGGGGACACATAAATAGGAGGTAGTTATAGATTTCGGAGGCTTAATTAACTAAAATTTATTAATTAACTTAGTAGTGGCTACAGTAACCAGGCATGTTTGTATTGGAAAGTTAGACGTAATCATGTTTCTACGCTATTTCAATCGGCAGAATTCTTCTAGCGCATCCGTAGTCCGAGATATCAAAAGGCAAAGTTTAATTGCCGTTCGCATGATTACGCATGCAAGACAGTCTGCAACGGCGCAAAGCTCCTCCCTTCTGTGACGTGCCTGCTGTGTACGGTGTTCCGTCGAGAAAAGGGTGGAGGCATAGACAAAGATGATAACTGGCGCCCATTCATTTTTGGCTGACGTTATCGCAATCTGCCGTACTCGGAACCGCTAGCGAAACACAGAAAAAAATGGAGGAGCTATGCGCCGATCTTGACTTGTAGCATGCGTAATCATGCGAACGGCAATTAAACTTCGGAGTTCAATATCTCGGAATACGAATGCGCTAGCAGAATTCTCCCAAATGAAACTGCGTAGAAACACGATTGTGTCTAACTTTCCAATACAAATATGCCTGGTTAACGTAGCCAATAAAAGTTAATTAACCAATTTTACTTAATTAAGTGACCTATATCAATAATTACCACCTAATTCTGTGTCCCCCTGGGCGCATAATTTGACTGTAGAGGTGGTCTTTGCGTAAATCACAGCGCCAATTTAAAAAAAAGTACAACAACATCACCCCGCGAGGGGACTCAAGTCCCCGCGAGGGGGACTCAAGTAAACGCGTCGCATAGGGGGTGGGTGTATTGCGTTAACGTTTAGTGTTTGGGGAGTTGGTGGTAGTGAATGCGTTGTATCAGCAGATTCTTGACGTAGTTTAAATGAGTCAAGGATATAAGGCGCGTTCGTAGCCTTTCATTCTGTGTCGGTGAATAGGTTGTGCGCGCCCACAGGTAGTGAATAGGGTATCAGCAGCATGTTGACGTAGTTTGAATGAGTCAAGGATATAAGGCGCGTTCGTGTCCACCGGATTTGTTGCGTTCCGCCCGTAGGGTCGTGGGATCGAAACCAGGCGCCGGTAAGTATTATTTTTATATAGTGTAGGGGGAGGGGCGAGGACCTGTTGTTGAGAGCGAGGAGGGTAGCGTGATGCGGGAGAGGTGGAGTGAGGGAGTGGGCGCACCTGGAACGGCTGTTGCGGACGCCGAGGCACGCCAACGCCGACAACGCCGGGTGACATCGTGAGTTAAAGAAATGCTCTGCATTTAAAAACCTGTCGACTTAAATTTGATCACCCTGTATATGCAGGTAGGAATACGAGTTGGATCGGACCTCATTGCGGAGGGCTTCAGGGAGATATTATTTCCAAAAACAGCGCTATCACAAGAATTCTCACAATAAAACGTTTATTAGCCGAGAAATAATTAACGAAAAATAATGCGTTTCGTGTACATTGTATGTACAAAAACAATGGAGACAATCATTTTATTTTTCTGGCCGTCTTAGAGAAGTAAAAAGGAGTGAAAATTTTCTGAAGTGTATGCACTGTTCAACTAACATATCGTTCTCAAAAATATCCTTTGTTTTCTGGCGGCCACGTCACAAGCTAAGCACTCGGTATTTCCATAAATCCGCGTATACGAAACATTTCAGGCATCCCCGGGCGGAGACATTTCATATGTTGAACTCACTCATACATGTTATTTTCAGATATTTATTATGTTCAGAGCAACACGAAAATTTGTTTTCTCCTCTAATGGCTTTGTGTACTGCATGTAGTTGTATTTTGTGTTGGATAGAAAACACTAGAGCGTTTCAGGAGGCTAAAGGAAAAGCATTCTTATCCACCCTCTTGAATAGTCTTTTGACTCTCAGTTTAATTTGGCGTTCATTTAAAAAGAAGAGACAAGAGCTGAAGTTCAGCTCACTGCCGTCTTCCGAGGTGGATTGAAATGTAAAGGGTGACAGTTGTCTTTCTAGTGTGTTCATTTTCGCAAGAAATAGTGTATAGCTGAGCGCTCAGCCTTAGGGCCCCTTTTTTTGTCGCCATAGGTTCAGGCAATGCTGCACTAACCTAAATCGAAAACGTATTATCTGGCAGGTACCTTTCCAGAGTGTTCCTTTTGTTCCCTCTAATGCGGAAAGACCGCAAATCGCAGCGGAGATATTATCCAAAGCTGCGTCAAGGCCCTTTTCTAATACAAAGAAAACGAATACGCAGTGTTACATGTGAGCAAAACCATTTTACATACGGTTGAATCGGTGCAAAATTCTCAGTTGTGGATATGCTGAACCGACAGCTCACTTGCCAGCTATGGTGGGTCACTTGATATTCTACAATGCAGACAAGTCTTCTGCTAATCTGTCTTTCAAACAGCTTGCTTAGGCAGCTCGACAATGCAGTCCGGTGGCGGCTAGTAGTAGAAACATCATTTTTTAGTTTCTTTGATATTGCCAACATAAGTGCATCCTTCCATGCACCATGTATCATTGGAGAGGAAGAGAAGAGTACGGCATGTCGACGTGGAGGTGTTGGGTCATTGCGTAGGTTATTTTAACGGCCCCCGGTGAGGAATCTCAGGGCAATTTAGGTTTCCAACGGGAAGGTAGGTAGTCATACCGATATTACATTTGTTGTTTTCCCGCAAGTAGTTTTCGGTAGACTTTTTCTACTGCAGAAAGTTGTTCATGCAGTTTCAGGAGCTGGTGATTTGTTCTAAGTGTTATGCCAGTAGGTTAGCCCTGTATTCAACTCTCTCACCTGTGTGTCTGACAGCGGGCGTGGAATGCGTCTTTTGCCCTTCCTGGTTTGTGTCCCGCTCCGAACATTCTGTGTACTTCTATGCAGGGTTATTGACGATGTGAGACCCCCAGCTGGCCGTTTTTGCCTGAAGGCGACTGCGCTTTCACCTGGCTTGTGCGCGCTGGGAAGCACTAGGGATTTCAGAAGTAACATATCTGCGGATGACTCACAAGCCTTTATTCTGAGCATTGCGTTCATACCAAAAGTCACCATTTAACCAGGGTATCTAGAGGTTCCTTTCTATCGGAGTCCGGAAGAAAAGACTGCAACAGCGTTAAGTATACGTACCGTTGTCATAGGGGTACACAGCTTATCAACTCCATACAACTGTAATGAATGTCTTGAAAATTTGTGATTTATCTTTCAACTCTGCCATGTCGCCACTTGCTTCTCCAGAGGTGTTGCTATCAAGACATTTAAGGTGAATTGCAAGTGGTCCCCTTATTAGCAGTAGGTGTCCACCTCTAGTCGTTTCAGCAAAGAACACATTCATTGGACAGATCATAGCGTGAATACGCGGGGGGGGGGGGGGGGGGGCTGTGCTGTGGTATATTCGCTGTTCTTTACTGAAGAGACAAGCTCTACCTGACAACAAACATTTCTGTACCATCACGCCCTGTGCATTTTTACGTTTACATCCCCTTATGTTGATGTGCAAATTGTGGACACCCGCTAACACAAACGGTTCCGGGAATTCATTTAAAAAGGACAATAATGCTTAGATCGACAGGCAACTGTCAGAGCAGGCGTACAACAATAAAATTGCTATTAACTGCTGGAACTAATTCCGATGACACCGAGCACCTAAAGGCTTGTGAGCAAATGAGTCTAACACGGGACAGAGGAGGCTGACATGGATGACATGCGACTATAGCTGCACCACACGACGTGAGCGATGGGTGCACGGGTCCCTGCCCCTGCTTCACACTATTGTACCAAAGGGCAGTTGAAGAGAGCCATGCTAAATGCCACCCGCCGTTTCGAGTAACTGCTACGGCTTCTCTTTACTCTTTTTCTACATGCTCCTATGGTAGCACGCAGGCTCAAAATCCACAACGACTTTGTCTAGATCCTCCCCCCATGCAAGATGCAAGGTTGACCTCCTAAAAATGTTGTGTCCAGATTATGTCGTCATGGCTCCACCGATTACCCATGCCCGTTTCTGAAAAAATGCCCTTGCTGCGGAAAAGCATCATTAGTATCATAGGTGCCTGCTTTGCCAACTTCTCTTTTGAGACCACCTTGTCGGAAAGGATCCTAGAGACCTGTTTTAACACCCTTTTGCGAACTCTGCCGTCTGCTCGTGGTTGAACCTTTTGTTGATGTATCCGGTAGCTCGGTTTACATATTGGTTCCCGTATTGTTTCCATGAAGACCAGGGCGTATCTGCATGTGGATCGTCTGCTTGCCAAAATTCCTGCTCGCATGACGGCCCCTTTTCCTGTACTTGTGCTATGACGGCATCAAAACTCTCCCCAGCGTTGCTCTTGTCATCGTTTTTATGGTCGACCTCGGCTCTCTAGGTTAATAATTGGACCTCATCTGTTTTATTACGTTATCCTTTTCCTTTTATGTCCTTCATTCAGTAGTGTTCAATGAACTCTGTTCTTGATCAGGCGGAGCCGTCTTCTGCTTCATTGGAACACAGCTGTGGTGAAGCGTCGTCATCGTCGTCACTGAGCCCGTGAATCCTGATTCTTTACAAGAACCTGTGTCTGGCGGTTGAGAAGCCGAAACGTTTCTAGATGGTGTCGTGTTGCTGCTTTCAATGAGCAACCAATGATCTCAATGGTCCATTTCCACTTCCACACTAACTCTGATGTTTTGATGGGGAGCTTCCCGGGGACTGGCTCAGGTTCAACTCTGTGACCCTGCTATATCGTCCGCGGAAACCAGCAGTGTCCTTCAGTAATACCCACGAGGACTAGCTATTCACTGACATCCCCTTGTCAACTTCCGACCGGCAAGCTGATTCCTCGGTGATCGTTTGTGACAATTCTTTTCTTGGAGAAGTACACGTTTTGACCGAATAGTTCTCGGTGCCTACCGCGGTCACGGCCTGAACAGAGGATTTCCGGTGCGATCTTTGCCGATTTGTGGTGAACTTTGATACCGCGCTCTGCTTGCTACGGTCGCATTGCGGCTCAGCCAATACTAGGGTATCTTCTGTCGCGGAGTCTACGATTAGCTGAGGTGTACAGCACGGGTGATACAAAAGACGGTGCGGCGATGTTGTCTCCACTGCCATCACAAGCATTCTTACGAGCATTTGTTAGTCCCCCCGTCCGTTTCCATAAAACGTGGGTTAAACGAGGCGTCGGAAAATATTTTTCATTTCAAACTTGTGCGAGAGACTTTCGCGTCACTTTTGGTGGGATTTCGCTTCGACGCCTGCGTTTTGGACGGTAAGGATTACGATTAGATGGCTGTAATTATTTAATTTGAATTCCATTAGGTCCCCGCGGGTGTATAACATGACCTGTGAATAGCAAAAGTAACAAACGTACGAGTAACGTGTTTACCGACGCCCTAAAGGGTGGAAACAAGTCCGCCTGTATCGATTGTTTGCCGAGCCTAGAATATAAATACACATTTCCCGCAAGTAGTATTTGCTTATTAAGCAAGCGAACGACAGCAAGCGAACGACCATTCGTTGTGCAGTGCCATGAGATGATGGTTGCTACTTGCGTTTCCTTTGCAATAGTTGGAGTTTGAATTGTGTACTGCATTAGATTCTTCTCCAGCTGCGTACTTTAAGCTCGTACTTATTTTTTCAGCACCTATGTGCTCTATTGTTTCAGCAGGCCTGTTGCTTGAACCCCGTAGGTAGTAGGTAGGTAGCGCTATGAAATATAAGTACTAGAGTGCTCCACGAAGCGCAAACATTTAGGTATCTAGGATTAACCATAACATCTTTCCTGAAAGGAGGCGAGCATATTATTCACTTTCGCAGTCTGAAATGAGGAAGTAATTTTTTTTTCACGAATCGTTTCTACTTGAAATAATGTCAAGAAACCTGAGAGCTTACAAAGCATTGCTTTGACCTGTCCTCGAATATCCGAATACTGTGTGGTTTCCTCGGGCACTGAATAACTCTAAGCAAAATAGAAACAATACAAAGGCAAATTATAAAATTTCCCACAGCAAGAGAAAACGCGAGGACTCCTCCACAAACCTTGTTTATTTATAGGCTCCGTACCATCGAAGCACGAGTAGAGCAGGCGTATTCACAGTTTTTTATCAACTATTGCATCAATAAGTCCAACATTGTCATTTCGAGGTACATTAATTATTCACAAGCACAAACATGCATACAAATATTTCATTAGAATACACTTGTAACATTGATGCATTAAGTACTCAATGTCCCAGACACCCGGCAATGCAAGTTGTTAGTACCTGTCACTACTGCTGCTGAGTCAATGTCCCAAAGTCCCAGACACCCGGCAATGCAACTTGTTATTGCCTGTCGCTACGCATGCTGAGTCAATGTCCGAATTTGCATTTAAAATTGAAAAGAAAGTCTCCAGGAATATTTGAAAAACAATTGCTTTGATGGGCCCATGCAAATCATCTTTTTCTTGTACATTGTATACAGAATTTTAAAGGATCATTGCTATTTTATTTCAAGATTATTTCAAAATATATACATGTTTACATCTGGCTTAGAGTACAGAGGATGGTCGCAAGGCCGACGGCGTATACGGTACCTCCTTTGAAAATGCAGAAAGTAAAGACTACGAGCAACATTGCAAAATAAAAATATGTACATAACTGCAGCACTTAACGATATACAGATAATCATACACTACGCAAAACCACAGATACAGCAACAATATGCGGCAGATATATGGTCAACCTAATGTAAACAACAAGTTACAAGCACAAAAACTCAGCAACATTTTACACTAAACACGAAGATTAGACTTCAAGCAGGTAGTTTCGAATTAAATTTTTAAACTTGTAGAGTAATTTTGTTTTTACATTGATAGGCCGGTAATTCTAAAATTATCGAGCATAAAATATTATTGTATGTTTGCCGTAATTGCTTCGAATGTTAGGAAGCAAAAGATTTTTTGGCTCTCCCCGCACGGGGCACCTTGAGTAATCTTGGTGACGGTGAGTGGCGACACCGCGTACCCCGAGCCCCCCATACTTAAGCTGTCACCTACCGTGGCTAGAAGTTGAAGGTGAAGGGTTAGAAGCCCGTGAACGGTGGCCATCAGAGCCTTGGTCAAGCTCCGGCCGATGGGCTCCCTGCCTGTCTACCAGGCAGGGAGCTCCGGGACCTCTGTTGGACTACCAGGGTAAGGTCAAAGGAGAAAGTACCCCCGTCTCCCTGCTTTCCAATGTATCATATGGCATTTTCCAGAACCCCCCCCCCCCCTCCCCAGACGTGATCGGCCCCGAAAAGGGGTCCGCACCGAAGTTTCTTTTCCACCCTTTCCTGGCCTTGAGTCCTCCGAAACCTGAACAACTATCCTCGCTTACATCGTGATGGGAATCTAGTACCAATCAAAACCCTCTTGCTTCACAGTCGGTATTTCTCATTTCAAAGTTTCTTGACGGTATTGTTGGAGGGTCCGTATAAGGCCAAAAAACATCGAACCGGTGAAATTCTTGTCGAGGTCAGTAGCCAGGATCAGGCCAAACAACTTCTTGCTGCAAACCATCATCGCCGATCTGCCAATCCGAGTCACGCCCCACCGCAGCCTAAACAGCTCCCAGGGCGTGATTTCCGACTATGACCTACTGAATGAAACTGAAGCCGACTTGCTGGAGGGCCTTGTGGCAGGGCGTACAGCGGTCAGGCGAATAACTATACGGAAGAGATGATAAACACATACCAACAAAGCACCTCAGCCTAACCTTTGACAGGTCGAAGCCTTCCGGAATACATCAATGCAGGTTTCGTGCGATGTCCAGTCCGGCCTTACATCCCGAACCCGCGGCGCTGTTTCAAGTGCCAACGGTTCGGGCACGGCACGAACTCCGGTCGCGGGCCGGACTTACCTGCGCGAAATGCGCCAAGCACGACCACGCGTCCGGAAATTGTAACGTGCAACAGTCTCTTTGCATAAACTGCCAGGGTCCACACGCGGCCTACTCCTAGGAATGTGAAAAATTTCAACTTGAAAAGAAAATTATAAACATCAAGGTAACCGAAACATCACCTTCTCAGAGGCACGGAAGAGGTTCGCCTCCTTCCCTCTGGGAGGTACGCCGACGCAGCTCGCCGGGGGGCGGAGCGGCGTCTTGTTTCGGCGGGGACCCAGTACCGAGAGTCGGACTTGGTCCGCCCTCGCCCCCCTCCCCCCTGGGTTGCCTCTTGCAGCCCAACCCGCCTCCTCACCTGCTCGCTGGGCCAGCAGCGGCTGTGGTGGCATCCACGTCCTGGTGGGAGTGATGCTGCATCCTCCACTTCCGCTCCACCGTCCCAAGCCACACGCGAGGGCACGGAGATGGAGACGGAGGCAGTCGCAGCGACCCCCTTCTCCGCCTCACTAGCCTGTGCCATCTGTGGTGCTCCCCACGCCTTCGGCACTGGCAGCGCAGGCAAAGAACACTCGAAAGGGTACCACGTCAAGGGGGCCCAGTCCGCTGGGCACCCACTTGCCATCAGATGACGACATGGACGTCGAGCCCTTCCGGCTTTCATCGCAGCGGAAGGAACGGGCTGCGACGTCCAGGTCAGTAGAGAGGCCAGAAAGCCCCTCCCAAGAGTCCAAGCCCCGAAAGACCCTACCTAATAATCACACTCCAGTAGCTCTCACACATCATAATGGGAAGAGGAAAACATAGTTCAATGGAAGGGCAGAGGCCTTCTGAATAATCTTGACGACGTGCATGAGATTCTGCATGCCACCCAACCAAGTTTAATGTGTGTCTAGGAAACACATCTGAATTCCAAACACACAAATTTCTTGAATAGTTAGCTGGTATACAGAAAAGACAGGGATGCTCCACACACTCTTCTGGCGGTGGACCATAATCACCCGCAAATCCTAGCATGCCACCTTGTCACCTTGAACACCGTCCCTGAGGCTGTAGCCGTCCGCACAATAATTTTTAATAGGTTGATAACGGTATGCTCCATCTACATCTCTCCTGACCTACACTTCTGAGCTCTGACTTTGAGGCGCTGGTCGACCAGCTTCTTGAACCGTACATCTTAACAGGCGACTTCAATGCACACATATTTCTTTTGGGGCTCTTCTCGCACGCATGCCCGAGGTCGCCTGAATAGAGAAGTTTTTAACATCCTCTGGAGCATGCCTTTTCAACAAGAAACAGCCTACATACCATAACATAGGACACAATACATACCTCAAATCTTGACTTGGCTATTGGTTCGGCAATTCTCTTTCCATGTCTTGAGTGGGGAGTGGGCACTCACCCATATGGCAGTGACAACTTCCCCACTTCACTAACATATATAGGTAAAGGCCAAGCAGTTCATCTTCCCATATAGGTTCAATGAAGCACGAGCTAACTGGAACACATTTACAGAGACATCGAACTACACCACACATTCATAGGACACCTGCATGTTCAAGAAGCTACCCAACTCCTCACGGCGCACATCCTCGACGCGCCGAAAAGTCCATTCCCACGCCTCTGGTGCCCCGCGCAACCAGAGGAGGCCGTGGTAGAATGAGGACTGTAGGCGGGCGCGAGAGGCCCAGAACAAGGCGTGGGGTATCCGCCGTCGGTACCCAACGTCGGGTAACCTTATTTTGTTCAAACGGGCCAAGGCGTTTGGAAAACGTGTGCGCCGTGAGGCAAAACGAGAGAGTTGGCACACCTTCTTGACATCCATTAATTCATACACGGACACACACACCGTCTGGACACGTATACGCAAGCTCAAATCACAACAGAAACACAGCCTGCCCCTGGTTAGCACAACAGGGAACACACTCGAAGACCAGGCTAACACACTTGCACAACACTTCGAACACGTGTCCAGTTCAGCACACTACACAAGCACTTTCATGAAACACAAAGCATCTGCAGAAAAAAAAGCCCTAACAAGACAAAGACAAATCAAATACTTCTTACAACTCTTAATTCACTCTCTATGAGTTGAGGCTTGCCCTGAGCACGTGCAACCTTCTAGCCCCAGGCGCAGATAAGATTACATACACCATGATACAACACCTACACCCATACACTCTTGAAACACTCTTACACCTATACGAATAAAATATGGCTTTCGGGGCACGTTCCACGCTCTTGGAGGGAGGCCATAGTAGTGTCTTTCCTAAAGGAAGGGAAGGACACTTCTTCTCCCGCCAGTTATCGTCTCATTGCCCTGACAAGCTGCCTGTGTAAGCTCCTCGAGAAGATGATAAACAGGCGACTCGTGTACTTCTTAGAGTACAACGGTCTTTCTCGAGAGCTGCCAGGCAGGCTTTAGGGCGGGGCGATCTACGAACGATCAACTCGTTGCGTTAGAGTCATATATTAAAGGTGCTTTCCTCCATAAGCAGTACTGTATGACAGTATTCTTTGATCTTGAAAAGGACGTACGACACTGCTTGGCGGTACGGCATCCTCAGCGATTTGAAGTCCTTTGGCATGTCGGGTAACATGATGAATACGCTTGTTAGTTACCTGTCTTGAAAGAACGTTTCGCCGTGCGAGTGGAGCTGCACTCTCTAGGGTGCATATGCAGGAAAAACGGCGTGCTGCAAGGTGGTGTTTTGAGTTGCACTTTGTTTATTGTAAAAATGAATTCTCTTCGGAAGGCACTGCCACCATCGATCTCCTGTTCAATCTATGTAGACGATGTTTCAACTCTCCTTCAAATCGTGTAACTTGTCTATCTGCGAGCGCCAAGTGCAGCTTGGTGTGAGCAAGCTTGCCGGCTGGGCAGATAGCAACGGTTTTAAATTTAATCCAGGGAAGTGCACTTGTGTTCTGTTTTCCAAGAGGCGTGGCATTCGGCCGGATCCAGACATTCGACTCCACGGTGTCTCTATTCCTGTAAAAAAGTAACACAAGTTCTTAGGTATTATCTTTGACGAAAAGCTGCATTCATCCCACACATAAAACAACTAAAACATAAATGCTGAAAAACAATGAATATCCTGAAGGTTCTGTCGCACATCTCTTTTGTGCTGACAAACAACTTCTCTTACGTAGTTTTTACCAGCTTGATAGGTTCACGATTGGACTATGGTAGCGTTGTTTATGGGTCAGCAAGTAAAACATCCCTCAAAATGCTGGACCCAGTGCTCCATCTCGGGCTCCGCCTGGCGCTGTGGCGCCTTCCGCACTAGCCCGGTAGAAAGCCTATATGTGAGTGCAACAATGGAACCTACAACGTCAGCGAGCATACACAGATCCTCCTTTATGCTTTTAAAATTTCATCCATGCCTTACCATCCTTTTAAATCAGTTTTTCATGATACGTCCATGACTGAACTCCTTTTAAATCGACCATCGTTCTCTGCGCCCTTCTGTACAGAGTTAGAGAGGAAGCGTCAGAGTTTTCTGTCTCCTTTTTAGATACAATCCAATGTTCTCTAACGGAGTTTATAGCACCATGGCATCTCCGCCCTGTATCATGCGACACATCTTTCACACATGTAGATAAAAACCGAAGCTCCCACATGTGCAATTCTGCAGCATTTCTTGTATTTGCAGCAGAAGTATGAGTGCTCTGAATTTTATACGGACGCTTCTCGAACTGCCCACCTCTGTGTCCTGCGCGGCGCATGGGCCCGGCCTTAGTGTCACTAGAACTCTGAATAGTCATACTAGTATCTTTACGGCAGAAGCTTACGGTGTACTTCTTGTTGTCAATCATATACTTCAAAGCCACATCCCACAATCCATTATCTATACAGATTCCCTCAGTGTTGTGCGGGCCCTGTCGTCAACAATGCCTTCGAAAAACCACGTTGTCAATGTGATCGTCAAGGGTATTATGTCTGTGTATGTACGCAAATTTGAACTGGTTCTTTGCTGGGTCCCTGGCCACTGTGGTATAGCCGGGAACGAAGCAGCGGACCGAATGGCTGCTGCTGCTACACTCTTGAATACAGTACACATAACCACATTACCCTACACCGACGTGAAACCACACATGAGACAACAACATTCGCAAAACATGGCAAACACACTGGAGTAAACAAACAAACAACAAGTTACACGTAATAAAACCTCACTTGGGACCATACACCACCGACACACGCAATAGATACTCTGAAGTCGCCTTGGCCAGATTACGGATAGGGCACACACATGCAACGCACTCGCACCTTCTCACTGCATCTCCAAGACCTCTGTGCAGCAGGTGCGGAGAGGCCCTATCCGTAGTGCACATACTAATTACATGCAAGGCACTTCACACAACACGACACAAACACTTCAGAGAACTCTACAGACAAACATATCCCACTACATCCATCGCTGTTTCTAGGTGACGATGCCAGTGTTTCTGTGAAACGTGTGTTTGAGTATTTGTCAGACGTTAAGTTTTTAGACATCATTTTATATCACGCATAATAAAATCTGGCCCTATACACCAGCCATCACCATTATCTTTAACTGATTGTACTATGTTCGGTTGACAACGTTTTTTTTACCTACCTTTTTGTGGTAACCACTTCACTTCATTAATAAACTTTTCTCTGGCGCTCTTTGCCCTTTGTCGGCCTTGCGCCATAAAAACCCAACCATCATCATCATTTTTTGGCTGTAAAAACGCCTGTTATTCGTATTTGTAATTAAGCAAACCGGACATACCTCTAGTACGAGTTTATGATGAAGAATGTTGAAAAAACAGAATACAGAGGGTGTAGCGAGCAGTTTGACTGATAGGCTAAACACCAAGGTACTGAAATAACGGAAGCGATGGTGACAGACGGGAAGCAGAGTTAATAAATCCAACGGCTTGTTTCTGTAGTGTGATAAATGGTGACGGGTCAATGATGCACGAGCTGGCCGATGAGGTCATAAAGTAGTTCAAAAGACAGTGAATGAACGCGAAATATAAGCTACGAAGGATTTGGACTATAAAGTACGGGCGCGTGCGTGCCAACGCTCTGAGACCGAAGGACGCATGTTTTAAAATGACATTCACGTGCTCGTTAAACTTCAAAATGAAGTCGACGACAATGCCTAAAACGTTACCACTGCTGCGAAAGGCACGTTTTTTAGAAGAGATTTGAAGATTTGGATAAGCGGGAACTATTTTGTTAGGGGAGCAATGGAGCATAAAGCAGGTGTTGTAACGTTAAAGAATCACTTATTTGTTGAGCATTATTTCTCTAGTATGAGCAGGTCAGTTTTTTATTAAGAGAGTAGGTTGCTGATATTGTTGTCACAGGAAAAATGCCTGTGTCCTCAGCGTACATAGTACACTGGGAAGTCGTTAAATTTTGGGGCAAGAGGAATAAAAGAGGTCGCAGGATTGACCCTTGGGATGCGCCCTTTTCTATATTAACCGGGTGTGATGAGTGACTCTTAATGCAAATGACCTGGCGCCTAATTGTAAGAAAGCTTCTGATGTTCAATCATCTTGAAAGCTTTCGGCAACTCAATTAAAACCGAACATGCGTAAGTACCACAATCAATAAAGCTTAATTTTATCTGTGAAACAAGCAATTGCGTGTTCAGTAGACAAACCACACGGAAAGCCATACTGGTAACTGCTAAGTAATTCAAATTTTGTAAAATGCCGGGAGAGTCTTAGTTTTATTATGTTTACGAACACCTTGTCCCAAAACAAGAGGACGGAAATAGGCCTGTAGTATTCAATAAACCAGAGATCCCCTTTTCTGAATAATGGAAGAACATTCGCCAATTTCAACAGCGTTGGAAAAACACCCGTCTGAAACACAAAATGAAAAATCTGACTAAGCGCATTAGAAATAAGATTTCTGGCGTGCTTAATTTATGCACCACGTATGCCGTCTAAACCAACGCATTTATTTTTAGGCACCTCCATAAGAGACTTCACGTCTTCTGGAGAAATAGGGCAAAGATGGAAGGATTTATCACAGCGGCGAAACAGAGCCGAAGAAGTATCAGAATGAATCAGCGATAATATTCGAAAAATGTGTGCGGAAGAAGTTAGCGATACTCTTGGCTCAACAATACAATAATCTTTAGGAATAACTGAGGTACTGGCTTTCTTGTGATCAGCGTTATTTAAAAATTCATTAGGCAGTTTTCTTTTTTCTTGGTGTCATGAGCGCACAATAGGAGCTGACATTAGTGATATCGCTGTTTGGTAGATTTAAGTCGGGACAGCAGAGTTGCATTACGTTTGGAGCATTCATTATGGTTATAGTAAAAGATTGACGCTTCGCTTTCTTGAAAAGACTTTCTTTCTTACGGAAGAATCGGAAAAGCGTTGCGAAAGCCACGAACTACGAGGGCAGTCGAACCGCCTGTTTGAAGTTTATGCTGCAGTGCAACTGTTTACACACTCATGAAAATTATGAAAAACGAGCATGTAAATCCGGTTATGCATATAGTGCGAAACAATGTGGTGCATAAAGCTTCAAGGTGAACTTTGCCAAATTTTGCGTATTGCTCTATAGTTGGCGTGTTACGTGTTCCATTTTATTGTATATTATCTGCATTCGCGCCGCTATTTCTTAAGTCGAGAGCGGCAGTATTGTAAATAAAATAAATATAAATTTGAGGATAAGCCTTATTGACCTATACCAAGCGCAGTGTCCTTACACTGGAGTTCTCGCTTCTAGGAAAAGCGAGCCAAATTAGATGGAGTGTAGTTAGTTCATTCCCGCAAACAAATTTCAGCAAAATTATTTGGGGTTCTTGTGGTAACACTACAATCTAGCGGAACATCATCAATTTCTCTCCTCCTACCACTCGGACAGCCACTATCAAGCACCAAGTCAGACACACTTTTTCTGTGTAAATAACACTACCACATTCGTGAGGAAGTGCCAATGCATTTCTTGCGTCGACTTACACGACGAGTATGGTGCCATCGCCTTGAGTGGCGAGTGGACAGAGCGAGGGGAGACGACGAGGGTGAGTGCAAACCTAACGGGGGAGACTCGCCAGCTGCAGAGCATGTGACACGGCGCGAGGAGAGAAACGCAAAGGCGCCAGCGCGCGGTATCATGGGAGTGTGACGTCACGGAGCGAATCGGTGCGGGATTGCCGTGTCACCCACGGCGCGGGAGGCGGAGCGCGCGCGGGTCTGTTGCGCACCACGCGGTAGGCCTTAGAAGCATTTAGCTAAAGTAGAGAAATAATGGTGATTTCATATTACTACACTTCATTTTTTTGAAGAACAACACCAAATAAGAAGCTCTTCTCTCCGGATACCTGCTTCAATCGAAGCTTCCCTTCATTGAAAAAACAACTGCGGTTGATTCCTCCCTCATACCAATAACTAAAACAGAAAAGTGAAATGTGCAGCGAAATCTGCAGCTGAGCATAATTTGCGGGTGGGCGGTTGTCTTGAGAGTGTGCGTGGCGAGCGATGTCCTGCTGGCGGGTCGTTTCTGCAAACGTGTGCGGGCGTCACTTGCGTGACGGATATGACGTCAGTGAAATCTTGGGGCATCACGGCATAGAACACTTTCCTGTTAAATTATAAAACCCTAAAAGGAACAACCCTACCTATAAAGCACTCTATACAAAAGGTTTCTTCCCGCAAGAAGACCCTGTGTTCAGGGGTGCAGCCTTTGCAGGCCACTTGCTTCGTTGTACTGGCGTCACTTCCGTGGCGGATATGAAGTAGGTCAAATCTTGGCGAATCCCGGAATAAAACACTTTCATGTTAAAAGTACCAAAATCGAAAAAAACGACCGCCCAACGAAATCTAAAACAATTTTGCCAAAATCAAAACCCCATGACCAGGCTATAAAATTTGCAGAAACAGAAAAAATTGTATAGAAATACGCACCATTCATATGCCGCTTGTTGAGAAAGTGATTTCCTTACAGCCAAATATATACTATGAATAGCGAAAGACGCTAGGTTGTGTTATTCTTTTCAAAACGTTTACTTGTTTCTTTTCACCACTTATGGAAATATATACCATTAGAGCGAGGAAGTCCCTTTACTTCGCGTGTTACGTTTTTTTTAATATGGAAGGCGTAGTAAGGAGTTGGTACGCTTCCCCACTGTTTATGTGTATTGCCGCGAACCATGTATTGCATTTGTTTATTTATGGTTTCTTTTTACTGCCTGGCTGCGCCCGGCTGTGTTATCTGTGTCCCAAGCGAAGCGCACGTTCTATTCTTTATTTTTATTCCGCACGGGTTATCTCATTCGGATAAGGAGAGCGTTTCGCCATAACGTCACTGGCCTGAAATAATCTTCTTTGATCTACAATGTTCTGAATGTAAATCGACGGTTCGAGAAACACTCGCGGAGAAAGATAAAAGCCTGCAGAGCAGACGCCGCGGTATTCGATTCGCCAACACTCGCCCACGCACGTCACTACGTTGACTGCTTCTTCGCCGAATGTATATTCTTTTAGTTGTTAGGGGAGCACAAGTTCACTCCAAAAAAAATTGTTTTCCTTGAAGACAACTGTGCCGTCTTTGGGTACGTGTTATCTGGTGGTGGTGCTGGGTACATGCACCCTAAACCCTGTACAAGTCTCCAAGCAAGCCCTACTCGTACCAGCCGTCGACAGCAAGGCCTCCCACCCGAGCTCGGTCTACTCCCGGAGAAAGTGAAGAAGGAAGACAGTCGCGACCAGAACCATGGTCAACTAAGCCAATCCGGCCGTCGTTCTGCTGCAACCTCAGGAGCCCCCATCATTCCGAAGATCCCCTGGTGAAGACCCCAAAAAGTGGCTAGAGAAGATGGAGCGCGTTCAAATTTTCAACCCATACGATGACAAAGATACTCTGAGGCAAATGTTTTTCTATCTCTAAGACTCCGCTCGAGTGTGTTTCGAAAATCACGAGACCTCGATAACATCAAGGAGCAAGTTCAAAACGAAATTTTCGAAAACGTTCACAACTGTCATGCTTAAAGAACGTGCTAAGCGATTGCTACAGACGCGAATCCAACTCCCCAACGAAAGCGTCGTAGTGTTCGTTGAAGAGCTGAAAATTCTCTTCCGACGAGCTGACCCCGCAACGGCAGAGGAGAAGGAGGTGCGGTTTTTGACGCGGGGAGTTAAACTCACTCGTAACCCACCAACAACCGTCACTTAATTCTTGACTGAGGTTTCGTTGATGGAGATAACCCTGGACATGCCTTTGAGGCAGTACGATCGACCACTGAACGCGTTTTCGGCGAACCCTGTCAACGGCCCTGAATTCGTGTCCGAAGACCCACGGGAAACAATCTACGCCATCGTTCGAGAAGAACTCAGGTAATTTTTTCCAACCCCGCCGCAACCCTAAGTCGCCTCCCTCACCGACGTAATCCGAGAAGAAGTCCGAAACGCACTGGGAACTTCTACGCCATCGGGAGTACCCCGCGAACCACAAGCCATCACCTGCTCCGCGGCTGGTCGTCGACACCGCCCAACTCCAACGAGTCTACAACAAGCCCCGGCGTACCGCCGTCCACTGTCGCCCGCCCGACCCCCTGCCGCCCAAAACCAGACGCCGAGGAAGGCGAAGGTATGGCGAACTTCTGATAATCCTCCGTTCTGCTATCACTGCGGAGAGACCGACCACATCTACCATCGCGGCCCCTAAAAGAGGCTCGGTTTTCGAGGGTTCTCCGTCGACGCACCTTGCCCCCGACCCGGGCAGTGCCCATCGGAGATCGAAGAATACCTGTCCAATACCAGCCTTGGACCAGCCCGTTTCAACCGATCGCCGTCGCCATACCCATACCTGTCGCCGAACCGCCATAGCAATACTGAGTTCGCACGTGGAAGGTCCCCAAGCCAAGGCGGGGGAAACTAAAAGCAGCAACTTCTGGAGGTGAAGTGCACAACGGCGGGAAAATGAAAACCCTCCAACGACGCAAGGACGCACCGAACACCGTGATACACGACTTGCCATCAGCCCGACGACCCGATTGGACCCTGACAACACTCCCGCATATTACGACAGCCTAACGGCTCGAGGCGTAACCGACATGACCAAGCCTGCCGTTGAGAATACAACGATAACTACGACGCATAGTGCTCAACCGCCAAGACGCACAAGCCGAGATACGACACCACAACCCACTCGGAACTCGAGGAAGGCGGCGTCCGACGTCCAGTTTTCATCAATGGCTTTGATGTTGTCGCCCTCATAGACACGGCCGTGGACTACTCGGTGATGAGCGGATCATTCGCGTCCAAGCTGAAGAAAGTTACGACCCGATGGAACTGTCCGCACATACGCAGAGCAGGAGGCGATCTCGTAACGCCAACTGGAACGTGCACATCACGCGTCAACATAGACGGCACGGCGTACCCTGCGGCGTTTGTTATTTTGCCTAACTGCTCCCGTGACGTAATTCTTGGAACGGATTTTTTGACGGACAACGGTGCAACAATCGATCCGCACACCAAGACGATACGCTTATCCTCCCGATCACTCCATGACGCCAGAACCGAACCCCGAACACGCGCTGCCGTAAGGATCGCTGATGATCATGTCACCCTGCCACCCCGCGCAAGCTTGATGATGACGGTCTACTGTGAAGATGCTTCTCCTGACGTCGACGCTATCGTACAGAATGACCAAAGGCTGCTTCTCGACCGCGGTGTCTCCGTCGTAAGAGGGATTGCGCGCTTTTAGCAACGCCAATCCCAAGTTTTTGTCACTATTTTCGCCGTGGAGAATCAGCATTTAAACAAGGGAGCTGCAATTGCATTTCTCGAAGACACGCAAGAAGCAGGTGACGTGATCGCGGTCGCCGACTTTCAGCGCGCATCTGAAGACACCTTCAAGCTTTCGCATCCCTTCGACGTGAACCCGGCGCTACCCTAAGAAAAACGGAACAAATTATTACATTATTGCTGCGTCGCTACAGCGATTGTTTTTCGTCGAACTCAAAATTGCGTTAGACACAGCTAGCGAAGCATCGATTAATAACCGAAGATGGAGCCCGACCTACCCGCCAGTCACCGTACCGCGTGTCTTCGCACGAGCGGGAAGCCACCAGGACACGAGGGGAAGATATGCTCAGCGACGACATTATACAGCCATCGAAAAGCCCCTGGGTGGCGTCGATCGTACAGTTGAAGAAAAAACACGGCACATTAGGGTTTTGCGTTGACTACGGGTAACTGAACAAAATCACCAAAAAGTACGTGTACCCCCTGCCCCGAATCGACGACGCCTTCAACCACCTCTGCTACACGAAGTACTTCCCATCGATGGATCTAAACACAGGCTACTGGCAAATAGAAGTGGACGAGAGAGACAGAGAAATGACTGCAGTCATAACCCGGGACGGCATTTACGAGTTCAAGGTGATGCCGTTCGGGCTGTGCATGGCACCAGCAACTTTTCTAAGAGTCATGGACACCGTGCTAGCTGGCCTGAAGTGGCACACCTGTATCGTATACCTCAACGACGTTGTTGTATTCACCCGAAATTTCGACGAACACCTTGCAAGATTGGAGTCTGTACTCGAGGCTATTCGCACGTCGGGGTTAACGCTAAAGCCGGAAAAGTGCCGCTTTGCGTACGAGGAACTCAATTTTTGGGCCACGTCATCAACGCCGCGGGAGTCCTGCCTGACCCAGCGAAGACTTCAGCTACAACCAACTTTCCAAGAACTACAAACCAGAAGGGCGTGCGAAGATTTCTCGGACTGTGCGCATACTACCGGCACTTCGTCGCAAATTTCGCACACATTGCACAGCCAGTAACACGTTTGACAAAAGATACCACCCCTTTCAGCTGGGAAAACGCCGAAGAAAAAGCATTCCACTAGCTACAACAACGACTGCAAAACCCGCCCGTGCTCGCTAATTTAGACGCAAACGCCGAAACGGAGAAGCACACGGATGCCAGTGATGTAGGGTTGGGTGCCGTCCACGTCCAAAAGCAAAGCGGTTGCAAAAAAGTAATCGCCTTCGCCAACCGTGGTCTGTCGACGGAGGAGAAAAACTACTCAGCCTCCGAGGAAAAAGTACCTCATAATTATAATGGCCATTTCACTATTTCGCCCGTCAGTGTATGGTGGACCGTTCAAGTTTGTGACCGACCACCATGCGCCGTGTTGGCTCGCCAATTTGAAGGACCCCTCTGGCCGTCTTGGGGGGTGGAGCTTGCACCTGCAAGAGTTTGTCGTTAGAATTGTCTATACATCCGGCAGGAAACATTCCGACGCCGATCGCCTGTCCCGCGCCCCCGTCAACCCACCACCACAAGACTCCGATGAAGACAGCGCGTTGTTCGGAGTCGTGACGGAGAGCAACCTTGTTGCCCAGCAGCGCGGCGACCCCGACTTACGCGTCATATTTGACTACCTCGAAGGACGCAAAGTCGCTGTGCCTACAGCGTTCAAGCGCAACTTACCAGTATTGAGCCTGAAAAACTCCGTCCCCGTTAAGAATAATTTCAGCCCCGGAACGAGAACGAATTACCTTCTTGTCATCCCCGCGGACCTTCGTGAAGAACTTTTGGAAGCATACCACGACGTCCCCTCTTCAGGAAATCTCGGCACAGCTCGCACCATTGAAAAAATTAAGGCGAGCTGCTACAGGCCCCACCTTACCTCTGACGTCACCCACTACGCCCGGAGCTGCCGTGTCTGCCAGCGTCGAAAAACGCCTCCGACGATACCCGCCGGACTTCTGCAGCCAATCGCCGTCCCATGGCGGCCCTTCCAACAGATTGAAATAGACCTTATGGGCCCGTTCCCTACGTCACGCTTCAAGAACAAGTGGATTGTAGCAGCGACAGACTGCATGATGCGCTACGCAGAGACGGCCGTTCTCCGAGGGGGCTGCACAATAAGTCGCCAAGTTCTTCATTAACCAAGTTGTGTTGCGACATGGAGCCCCTGAAGTCCTAATCACGGACCGCGGAACGGCCTTCACTGCAGAGCCTATGCAAGGAATCTTATGCTACGGCAACACGGATCACCGAAGAATGACGGCGTACCACCCTCAAACGAACGGACATACGGAACGTCTGAACACGATGATCGCGGATATGCTGTCTATGTACGTCGACGTTGAACGCAAGACTTGGGACGAAGTCCTCCCGTAGGTCACGTGTGCGTACAACAAAGCGACCCAGGAAACTACGCCAATCACACTGTTCGAGCTTGTCTACGGAAGACGGCCGACTACGATGATCGACACCATGCTTCTGCACGTAGAAGACGACGACCTCAACACCGACGTCCAAGGATTCCTTCAACATGCGGAGGAAACCCGCAAGCTCGCTCGAGTTCGTATAACGGACCAGCAGCTGGTTGATGCCGGACGCTACAATCTAAGACGCGGAGATGCCGAGTACCACCCTGGGGATCGTGTGTGGGGGTTTTGACTCCCATCCGACGACGCTGACTCAGTGAGAAGCTCCCGCGACGGTATTTCGGACCCTACCTGTATTCTACGACGTGTTGGCCAACGTACCTTCGAGATGGTCGCCGATGGTGATCCCGGCACATACGACGACGCACGCGGCCCGAAGTCGTCCACGTGGTTCGCCTCAAACCACTGCGCAAGATGATGGACTTTTTTGTTGTTGTTTGTTAGGACTGTCATTTTATTTTAGCATCGGTTTGATACACTCGTAGAGGGGGGGGCGGGGTAATGCCGCGAACCGTCCATTGGGTTTTTTTTAATTATGGTGTGTTTTTACTGCCCGGCTGCGCCCGTCTGTGTTATCTGTGTCCCAAGCGAAGCGCATGTTCCATTCTTCAATTTTATGCCGCATGGGCTATTTGATTCGGATAAGGAGAGCGTTTCACCCAATCGTCACTGGCCTGGAATATTCTTCTTTGATACACAATGTTCTGGATGCAAATCGACGGTTCCAGAAACACTTGCGGAAAGATAGAAGCCTGCAGAGCAGACGCCGCGGTATTCGATTTGCCGACACTCGCCCACGCACGTCACTTTGTTGACTGCTGCTTTGCCGCCTGTGTATTTTTTTTAGTTGCTAGGGGAGCACAAATTCGCTCTAATAAACTTGTTTTCCTTGAAGACAATTGTGCCGTCTTTGGGTACGTGACAGTATTTTAAGCGTTCTTTAGGACGGTTCCTTGGTGTTTGAGGGAGCTGTATAAAATACATTTTCTTGACAATGCAATTTTGCAAAAATTTATTTTTTTTCGCATTCCTGTTTGTTTTTCAAAATTATGTTCTACCAATCATCTCCATTTAGGTTTTTATAGCGATTAAAGGTGGTACTTCCGCCAAGTCTGAGATTCAGGGGAAGTGCTGGGCGTTACACAGTTCGGTCATTCGCTATTTCATTCTGAGACTTCTTTGTACTTTGTTCGTATTCTTCGGTGTTTGGGTGTATGTATAAGGTGCACATTCTTGATTTTGTCGTTTTTTTAGTGTAAAATTGAGATTTTTGTTTGTCTCACTTTAAATGCGGAGCATTTCTTAGGCTCGCCTGGTCCTCCGTCGTTGATGGCGGCGCCGTCCACACGCTCACTGCGCATGCACTCTCCTCCTTACACCCACAGCTCCGCGATACTACACTATAAAAAAAAAAGAAATAGTTAGCGACGCCCGGTTTCGATCCCACGACTCTCTGGCCGCAACGGGAGGTACGCGGTGCTTCCCACTGCGCTACAAATCCGGGACAGGAACAAGTGCTACGAACGCGCCTATGTCCGACTCATTCAACTACGCCAAGAAGCTACAGATACAACGAAGGCACGCGAACTGAACGTCAACGGAAGCGACGAACTGAAAACTTTACCGGGGGATGCTGAATTTCCCATTGGAAAGCTGTGGCGGGAAGCGCCACGCGCCTTGAAGCTCAACCAGCCCCGTCCGCAGCGCCTCTGATGCTGATTGTAGCAGGATGCCCCTAGGGATTGCCCAACCAAAGATCCATCACGAGATAGGTTCGCGTTCAACCCCGTCGTCATCTTCCCGTAGGGAACCGCCGAAAAGAAGAAGAACGAGAAGACAAAGCTGTGAAGAGACCGTGTACATTGCTCGGTGCACCAATGTCCCTTTACCTCACCAAAGCTGACGGAGACTACCGATTCTACCACAGAGACAAACATCGACAAGAACATGATGGACGAGTTTCGGCGCCTCGAGAACCACCACCTACTCACTGTAACAACACCCCTTGCGTGCCTTTGCCACCGGTGTGGACCCGGACGCGGAATCCCTCTGGCGCTAGTAAAAAACCAGATCACTCAACATAACGGCAACACAATGGAACCACACGGAACCGCCACGATGCTTCGCATCCTCATCAGGGTTCCTCACGGGAAGATGGTGTAATTTTTTTGTTTCTTTTGAAAATTCGCTATGACCAATTATTTCCCTTGAAACTAATCTAACTATAAAGGCCTTACTTCTACCACATCTTCATGTTTTTCAAAATGCAGCGCGTTATACGGCTCAATAATTTTCGCAGTTTTATTCATGTATGAACGTTTCTTGCATAAGTTTTACGTTTAGTTTTTGGTTTTCGGGGGATATGTATAGGACGCAAAGATTTCATTTGGTCAGATCATCTGTGTCAAAGTTTATATTTTTATTATTTTGTTTTTTTTGTCTAACATTTTTATTAGACCTGTCAGCTCCATTTACCCTATTATAAAAAATTAAGGGGTTGCTTTCAACAAATGTGCAATTTCGTGCAAACTCAGAGCATAACATGGTTTGCTCAGTTTCGCTATTTTGTATTCATTTTTCTAACCTTCTTTTGGTCACTTTTTCGTTCATTTTTCGGTTTCGGGGGGAATCGCATAGGGTGCATATTTTAGATTTTGTGACATTATTTTTGGAACCATTTTCTTTGGTTTTTCGAAATTCTGTTCGACCAATTAACACCATCTATGCTGTTGTAATAATTTTCGTCCGTATTTATTTTGCAGCTGTGTTTCGTCCACCATATCAGCGTTTTGTGGAAATGCAGGGCGGTACACGGTCCTGGGTGCTTGGGTACTGGGCAAAAATGCCATGCTATAAAGGGCGCAACCTTCCATCGACCAATACAACGGGCTTCCATTTAGCTGAGCTTTAACCGACCGCAGATGTGTGGCATACGTTATTGGCGATATTCTTCTACATTACCGAGACGTTTTTGTGCTTCAATAGCGGCGCGCTCTTCCGCGAAGCGAACCACACGTGGCCTACCTATCCCACATTAGAAGATGAACTGCCCGGCGAGAGCGAGCGAGCGTACTTGCGACGTGGCAGGATGCGAGGGAAGGCGCTGATTGGCTCTCGTGCCATGACATAGCGCGACACTTGTGCGTGATCGCTGGCGCCAGCTGCAAGCACTCAGAGTGGGCTGGGCCCGAAGAGCTCGTGACAAATATTGGCACGGCCGACACGCTATACCTGGTCAATCCCCCAAGTGGCTACTGGCCAAACTCTAATGAGCGTCACAATTCTTATCGCCATCAAAATGCATGGATAAGTTGGCTTTTCCGTATGTTCTACCACCCACAGCACAATAAACCAGTACAAGCTTCGGTTGAAAATGTGTCCTTTTTATAGAGAGTATGTGTTTTGGTTTGCATAATTTGATTGCTCCGGACGCGTTTTAAACAAAACAATAATTATCTCACCTGTAGTAGCTCCCTTGTGAAACACACAGAAGATAGTGGCTATTTTTTCTTTATGACGGAAGAGATTACCAGAAAAACCCACATGACAATGAACATTTAATGAATATCCGCACTGGACAAGCAGAGTAGAATCGTGGGACAGAAAATTGTTATGTTGAAAACTAAAGTAATGCTAAATAACTCAGGAGAGCACAGCGGTTTGAAATAGGCGGCGAGGCCGTGGAAGTGGTAAGTGAATATATCTACTTAGGCCCCAGTTGTGACCCCGTATTCCCACCATGAGGCAGTGGTAATTAGAAGAATAGAATGATTTTAAGGACCCGGAATCCACAAAGAATAAATATGGTGCAGAGTGGATTTAGCAGGCATTCTCAGATAATGAACGGCAGCCTACCACTGTACTTTAAGAAGAAAGTGTATGACAGCTGCATCTTACCGGTGCTCACCTACGGGGCACAAACTTGGCGGTTCACTAACAGGGTTCAACTTAAATTGAGGACGACTCAGCGAACAATGGAACGGAAGATGATTGGTGTAACATTAAGTCAATAGAAAAGAGCGGATTGGGTCAGAGAAGAAACGCGTGTTAAGGGCATATTGGTAGAAATTATGAAAGAGAAGTGGGTGTGGGCAGGGCATGTAATGTGAAGGCAACATAACCATACGTCATCAAGGGTAACAGAATGGATACCTAGAGAAGGCAAGCGTGGCAGGGGGCGGCAGAAAGTTAGGTGGACAGATGAGATCAAGAAGTTTGCGGGGATAAATTGGTCGCAGTTAGGACAGGATCGGGATAAATGGAGATCCATGGGAGAGGCCTTTGCCCTGCAGTGGGTGTAGAGAGATGGAGTAGGATGATAATTCAATGTTTAGAGTTAGGCAAATAAAAAATTTTCGACACATTCAATCTAAATTTATTTCCATGAATGAACATTTCTCAATGAACGCAATTTCGAGAATAGAGGAATAAATACTGCTTTCTGAGCCAGATTTTTACTCTCAGGAAAATTGAAAACTTCGACGCTAACGTGTCGTCTTCCACTCAAGAGAAAACGGACGACAGAATCAGTTTCTTGTCGTGGCCAACTGTTCAACCCCCCCGTAAGTACGCACTTGATTATTTTGTTACATTGAATGGCATATCTTTAGAAGTTGTTGCCGCGTATTTACTATAGGATAAACGTTCAGGATCGCTAGCGCCAGGACTGTGTTTTTAAAGCGGAGCTCCTTAGATGACCTTTGCCCGTCCGTCGCACTAAAAAACCTTGAATCATCAAGAACACAATGAAGTTAGGAAGGTCCCGCGAATCTAACCACGACCCTTTACGCCAGGAAACTGGCAACCGAACCGTTGGGCCACCCCAAATGCCATATGGGTAAGGAGTTAGCACCTGCCGGGAACGACATGTGCAGCCAAATGGAAATCAAAGAAAAGAACGCTTCACCTGGTCGTAAGCTAACCTGAGCCCCTCGCTTGATGGAACGGGCATCAAACCGATTTACCTATCATCACATTTTGCGCGCATAGCATTTCTTCTGGGTTCGCGGCGCGGGCGTTGGCTGTTAACTTGACCGCGGGTTCTAGCGCGTCGCGTTTTACTTTACAAAAGATGAGAAAGCTTGCGGGAGAAAAGATGCGAGCCTGCCAGCCATGGGGAATATTCAGCGGCAAGTTTTGAAATGAACGTGAGGTGCAAAAGCCGGGTCTCCGACGAAGGGACAGTAGCCGCCATCTCTGCTCTGTCTCCAGCTGTGTACCACTAGTGCAATTGGCGGCAATTTTTTCTATAATTCTTGATATTCCGAGAAAAAGTATCTCGTCACCCACAAAGGTTTCTACGACAGGCTTAGCGGCTGATCGCTTAAAATGAAGCGACCACAACCGCTTTTAATGGGCAAGCAGTTTTATCCATCGCCAGACTCTCAATACCGTGTTGAACCACCGCAGCGACGATGGTGTCACGGGGGGGTTAGGGTAGGAGAGTTTTGAGGAGACCGTTACTGCAGTATTTGCAGAGTATTCACGATAAAGTTGGCTTTTCTGCAGGGCGTTTTTATCCCCTACACACACTTATCCCAAATATAGCAATCTACCCTATCTCTCCTCGAAATCCATTCAGGAAATATAGCAGGTGAAAAGTAGGCAACTTCGTCGTTCAGTTCACTACAGTAAAACTGAAATATTTAGGTTGGGGTAGGCACTGAAGGACCACACGTGGAATAAGTCCTCTTTTCAGTGCCCCAGAAGCTTGCGCTTCGGCCTAGACCCTGTCGATCAGTTGGTGCTGGTCCTCCGAGGCCTGGCTGGGCAGGGTCGCTTCCCGTGTTTCTTGTCAATAAGGTGTGGTATTATTTTCGGTTTGTCATGTAACTGCGCACACTTCCATACGGTGTTGAAAAGGGTGGCATTTTGGCTACATTTACAACAGTCCTACCTATATCTGTCTGGAAACCATTTTGCGTGGGAATGTGTTCGTTTCTATCCAACTCTGTGTTTTTGCATCCAGGGCGTTTATTTCCCTGTGAGGGTTGGGTAGTGTTTTTCCTTCCAGTTTTTTTTCTTCTGAGATGTTCTTCGTAAATTTCGTATGAAGGAAGGGGGTAGAATTGGTTTTCTCGCTGTGGTCAGTAAGACTTCTCGCAGGTGAGTCAGTGCTCTGGTTTCCTTCCAGGCCTTCATGCGCAGATCACCATGTAATGTTGTGTACACGGTTCAACATTGTTGGTATGATAGAGCTGGAGCCAATCCGCAGTATATCCTCAGTGACATTTGTGATGGCTTTTGCCTGGCCTGTGATAATATTTGAGCTTGTGTTATTTTCTCAGCTACATCTGACAGCCACCAGAATAGCAGTGGTTGGGGCTTTATCAGTGTCCTGTCTTCTACGCTTGGGTAGTCTATGTTGGAGCCTTTGAAGTCGACAACTGCTGCAAGTGAAGAGTCGTGCGGCCCCTTACTTGCGTCAGTGTATACAGTGTTTACAAGAGTTATGAACTTTCTTGGAAAATTTGATCTTGCATTCTCCTTACCTTGTTGAGGGTTTTTGTACATGTGTTTGAGTGTTCGTAGTGCGTTTATTCCCTTCCTTCTGTTGGGGGCCTGTTCTGTTCGTATGGTGATCACTTCGTTTATTTCCAGGGAGCCTATGTTGGATAGTTTTGAGTAGTTATTTGTTATTTCTGAACCACCTGAATAATATCGACGCGGCAACAGAAACAGCCTGTAAATCAGCTCCATGATGGCTAACAGCGCAAAAACTGGATGAAAACAGCATAAGGGGGAGACACAAACAAGCTCTTTGTCCCCCCTTTGTGTCTCTCTCTTTCGTGTTTCTGTCCAATTTTGCACTGTTAGCCACCATGGAACAGCACCAACTAGCGCAGCTTACCACCCTCCTATAAAGCAGCGCTCAGGCTCCTCACTTACACAGCTAATAAAAACCTCTATGATCTCGGAGTGTGTAACTTCCGTAAAATTGTAATTTGTGACAAAGGTTTTCCAGAAGGGCTCAGGATCCAACGGATATTCGCATGTACCCGGTGCACATGCGCACGAGACCCCTAGCCCTCACCCTTTTCGAGCATCTTTTGAGGAGCTACAATTGTTAAAATTCCTCAAAAAAATAGCGGCCAATGCATTGCAATTCTATGATCTGGGGTTTTGTGTTTCACGATGGCGGTCTTAATAAGCACTTTCGTGCATTTAAGGCACAGTTTCCAACCACAGTATGCAGAGTGTATAATCACGCTAGCAGGTTCGAAGCCGTTGTAGGAAATTTGTTTGCATTACATGGATTATAAGCGTACCTTCGGTGACGAGGCTTTCCCAGCTGTGTCGACGTTCCTCAGAGGCAATCCAGGCAATGCCAAGCTGTCTCTTTCATCATGTTCTTCACTAAAGTTACCACGCGGCTTCACCGATGTCTTTCAAAGATCAAGGTTTTGCGTTATCTGTGATAAAACGGCTGATCTCCTCATAGGATGAAATGATTTGCTTGTACTGCCAGGATTGGAAGAATTGCTGTTGCTCCCTTAGTGCTGGGTCATCCAATGACTAGGCTTTCGGATGTGAAGCTGGCCAACGGAGAATAAATATAGTGAAGAGCGACAGATTTAAAAATCACGAATGGAAATTGGTGCAGGGGGCTACTTCTGTGTGCAACAAAGTTACAACCAGAATCAAACCTATATGTGGGCAATGACGGTCAGGTGAGTGCCGAGGCACAGAAGCGGAGGTGTTTTGCATTTATTACAGTGAAGAAACCCGACCTTCCTTCGTTATGCCTCAGACCCCCTATGGGTAAAAATAGGCTTGTTGCACAATGGTTACAGGTGAGAATTACAAAAAAAACATATAACTGCGATATAAAATGCAGCACAGCACTTCCGACTATCTCCGCTAATTTACGTGGGTACGTTGTAAAGGAAGTCATTCAATGGATTTGGTCTCATGTAAGCACCAAGGACATCAAAGAAATCCTGTCTGTCGTTTTAAAATCAAGAGAATTTCCAAAGAATGTTTATTATGGTCGAAACGTTTGCAGATAATGCATAAGACGTGATTAGGAGAAGAATGAGAAATATTTTTTAAGCAAGGACAAGGTTTGTTCGGGGCATACGTTTTCTAAAGTGGGCTTGCTGCGTACAAGAGCATCAGGACATGGGTGTGTAATTACCAAGGGAGGCCAAAAAGTCCTTTCGGTGCTGTTAGATGGCGACCCCATGTTTTTCTAAATGATTTTCAAAGCGTGAAGACATCCAACTGGCTTGAGACTCGGTTTTACGTTATGCACCTTCCACCAAATCGCACCCATCATTTCTGACAATTCCGACATCGCAAGGTATCCACAAAATTCTGACATGAATGTTGTGTTTTTAATGAATCTCTGGAGGTTTCGGATCTTGGAGTAGTCTGCTTCACTAGACTCGACGAAGACATTCCTGAAAAAGTGAATGATTGATAGTTTCAAGTCCTGCCGGTTTAATGGTGATGTCCGGTGGCAATGAGCGGGTGTTACTCGCTATAGGTTACCGCATGTGCCACGCCACAATTGTGCCTTACTGTTTTGATGCGTCGGTGTAGGTGCTGGGTGTATTGAAGATTCAAGAGCACTTCACATATTGTGTTCCAGATTTCCGCGTGTTTCGCAGTTGAGGACCTTGTTTTAGGAGAGTTATAGAAAGGGTAGTCCAGGGTCCCTACGTGTAGGGTATCTATTTATTTACCTATTTATTTATTTATATATTAATTTATTTACTTAATTAAATACGTTCCATGCCCGAAGGGTTTACCGAAACGAGTAGGGGTTATACTACAAAAAAGTAAGCGACATGTTTCAATTGTTGCAAAAAGGAGAGTTTGAACTTTGCACGGTCGGTGAGGGATGTGATGGCAGCGGAAAGGCAGCTCCAATCTTTGCTTGCGCTATGAATGAAGGAATCACTGTAGTGGTTTGTTCGGCGAAATGGCGCACCTAATTCAAAACGATGATGGAAACGAGGTGAAATGTAGGCGGGGGAACAGACAAGCTGATCTTTAAAAGATGGATTATAATGATAAATTTTATGAAAAACAGAAACGCCGGAAAAATTTTGACGAAACGATGTCAGTAAGGTTCACAGTTTTGTTCATGGCTGTTACGCTGTCATGACGCGAATAATTACGCAAAATGAAACGGGCTGCGTGATTTTGAACGGCTTCATGAGTAAGTGAACGGGTTGCTTGATCGGGGTCCCACATGGCGCATGCGTATTCCAGTTTAGGGAGTACTAACGTCTTCTAAAGGTTTAGTTTCACTGGCATGTGTGCAGAAGAAAAGTTTCGTCGCAGATATCCGAGCACGCGGTTAGCTATAATAATAACGCATTCGAAGTGTTTCTACCAGGAAAGGTAATTATTCAAGCCCGAAAACGTATACGAGTGTATTGAAGATAATGGGGTATCATTACGAAGATACATGCAAATGTTAGAAGATGATGGATATCTAGATACGTGCAGGCTTTTACTTTTTGTAGAGATAAGTTTCATTCACCAGTCATGAAAAGACACACATTATCTAGGTCATTATGAAATCTGATAAATAAGTTGAGTTTGTGATTTTAGAACGCAGCACACAATTGTCAGCAAATAATAAATGGTTCGCAAATTAACACAGTTAGGAAGGTCATTTATATAAATCAAAAATAACCAAGGACCTAACCAAGAGCCCTGCGGCACACCTGATGTTACGTCAGATGTATCGAAAGAACTGTTTTTTAGCAGTGACATATTGCGACTTGTTAGGAAGAAATGATTTAATCCAACCAAGCAAATTAACATCAATGTAAAATTGATTTAGTTTACAGAGAAGTTCGTGAGACTCGGTATCGAACGCCTTATTACAATCAAGAAAAATGCAATCAGTGCGCAACCTTCGTCAGAATTGGCCAACAGATCGTTAGTGAGAGATACTAGTTGGGTTTCGCATGAAAATTGTCTCCCGAAGCCATGTTGGGAAAGATAAAAAATGAATGATTTCAAGAAAGTGTACCAGGTGAGAGAAACGTTTGGGTTCGAGTAGCTCACAGGAAATGCATGGGAGGGATTTGGGTCTATTATATTCTGGAAGATGCGGTTAGCTGGACTTATAGCCGGGAACCACCTTTCTGGAATTCCAATAACGAGTAGCGCTGACCATTGTAATGACCGACGAATATTTTAGCGAAGACTATGGATGAATATACGTCTGTAAATTTCGACATCTTAGTGCAAAATCTATCAGGGCCTGCTCAAGAGGAAATTTGTAAACTGTTAATTAGCTTGGTTAAGCCCACCCAGTCAAGAAAAAATAGTTTCACGGGAGAAAACCTGCATTGGCTACATGGGGATAAAATAAAGGGGTGTTTTTATAAAATACAGAAGAAAACAGATTATTTACAACCACGCAGCATTATTCAGGCGGTACAAGCAGCTCAGAACTACCTAATTCAATAATCACTATAGATGCGCTTTTATTATGCTCCAAAGCTTGCGGGGATTTGTTTGAAGAAAATCAGGCATCATGGAATTCAAAATGTATTTTTTTCTTGCAGACAGCGTCGTTATAGTCCTTGTTTACACTCTAGTACTCAGACGATTGGCTGGGGAGGTTAGAACGTTTAGCGGTCCGGAACAGACGCTTCTTTTTGTTGCGGTGTCGCCGTAAAGTTCAACCAAACAAGGTAGAGCGAGGGTGAGTGAGAATTTTTCTGGTGGGTACAAGTTCGTTGATCAAAGATAATAATTGTCTTATGTAAAAAAACCAGTTTTACTGATTGTTCTTTATTGTTAGTTATGAATTCCTCTGTAAAAAGTTTCATTACAGCTGTAATTAGTGCCCTGTTGGCACGCGAATAATCACGAATAATTTTAAAAACCTTACATCTCGAGGGGGCGGAGGCCGAGCTTCCTGGGTGAAATGTTGCAACATGTGATCATTTAGTCAATCGAGATATGGGATCGAAAAAACGAGGTCAGGTGATCGTAAGTACGAGATCTAGAGTGTTAGATCGGGCTGAACTTGACCATAAGTGCTCAAGAACAAGCTGGGTGAGCTTGAAATCGTTACACAAAACTAAAAATTTTATATTTTCTAGTGCGTTTTGTTTTATGCGAACAGAGTCTACATACCAAACAATACCTGGATAATTGAAATCACCCATAAACATCAAGCGGCGATTGGGATAGCGTACAATCAGCAGATTACGAAAGTCATGAAGCTCAGAAAAAAGGAGGGGTGAGAATTTTGGGATCGATGACGTGCACACAAAATATAGCCACGAGTTGTGAAAATTATTCATACATAAACAATTTCCAGGGATGATCTAATTTTCACGGCAGAGTAACTAAAGGCCTAATTGACAGCAACGAGCACGCCGCCGCCGTTATGGACGTCATGGTCATAACGATATGTTGTGTACACCTTATCACCGTCAAATATTTCACTACTTTTTATTTTTGCCGAAAGACATGTTTCTCCTAAAGGATGATATCAACCGAGCATGAATTGAAGGCTTAAGAAAGGGTGGCGCGCTTATTCATGACGTTTCGAATGCTGCTAAAAAGAAACAATACATGGCTTAGGTGCGATTTCGAAAGAGAGTGCTCAGATGATTCCGAGGAGGGACTGCTCGTGAAAGCGCGGTCACTATCCGGAGCCTGTACACGACGAGAAACCCGTGTCTGACGCGAATTATGTAACAGGGCCCATAAAATTGGCGCGTGATTTTTAGGATACATTATTTAGTTCCCTTGTCCTAATCCTTTGCTCGCTAAAGCATATTAATGTTGGGTATTTTGCAAAAGGTGCCTTTCTAGTTCTAATGTTGTGCAAACGATGCGCGCTGCCAGTTCATTGCAGGAAGCAAGGTATTCCATGGATGAGGAAGGCATCATTAGAAAAGTGTAGCATGCACCATATTAGTTTTTTCATTGTGAGCAATTACATAAAAATCGATTTTTAAATGGATAGATCGGTAGTTTGACGGTTGAGAAGCACAGCTTCGCTTTGTGGAAAAAAAATAGCTACCATAGAATAAACGCGGTAGAACTATTTAGAGCCCTATATTAAGTAAACACGGACACAGCAATATAGCTTGGCGCAAAAACCAGTGGTCTGTGTATCATTGCACGCGAGATGCAAAGACCAAACACTTTAGAACGCAGGAAGAATGCTCGTAGCATATTTATCCCCTACTTGGACTTTGTGCCATGAGTACTTCCAGAAAAATGTGTAGACACTCCGCGTTGGGTTTATTTCGGTTTCATCACCCGAATGCGTTGAGGAAACGAGCAAGATTTTAGGACGAGACTGGGCGAGCCAGTTAAAAAATACTGCCATTTGAATCACCTCGACTCTGAAGCTGAACTTTGGTGTCGCCTGTGAATGAACACAGACCTAATAGAGTCCCGTTGGCCCTTCTGGTATTCGATGACTGGGCCTATAGCTCCATCAGTCCGGCTGTTTAAATGGCCATAACCTTCCTACGTCGACGTGTTGTCCCGGCCTGACAACTGGCGTCTGACAACTGGCTTTGTTTGACGATGTCCTACAACTCCACGTAGGATGTGGTATCCGTTGGATGCATTGTGAAAAAATTAAAATAAAGGGCGAAGAGCGATCACGTAACCAACAAACTTTGCGTAGCCTGCTGTGGGTGTACGGTGCTTTTACGGATGAGGTACTGTAAGAATGCATTGACACAAAGCACATTGTACGTTTTTACAATACGGCTTCACACCATCATTTAACTTAACATCGTTACTTGGTCGAACCGAAAACGTTCTTTCAAAAACATGCTACTCCGATCATTTTGTTTGATAAAATGCTACCATAATTGAACGGGGTCGTCGCTTTATGCAAGCTTTGAGCGTTGGTAAGCACTGAAACTTCTAACCCTAAGAAGCAGAAAGGGGCTTTATTTTTTCTATATGATGTCTATCATGTGTGAAATTTTGTTTATTTCCTTTTAGAACCCCAACCCTCTACTGTGCAGTGGGTTTGCCCCCCTCAAGACAAAATCCTGTCATCGCCTTTGCCTTCCCCGCTGACCACTGTGTGGTTACTTCAGTGATACTCTATAGATGCATTAGATGCATAGGAACTGAAGTTTTACCCGATATCATAGGCAGAATTTATGCAAACGGCAAAAAATATATTGCAAAGATCTGCAAAATTTGCTTTTCATATAATGCACACTGCGTTTCATGGCGGAGAATGTGTTTGGGTGTTGACAGCAGACTGCCCAGCTGGCGTCCCTATGCAAAGTTAGATGATGTACAAGAATACCGAACCAAGTGTCTGTGTACTCAGAAAGAATATTTACGTAGGCAGCGACAGGATAATTCGAAGCAAACTATGTGAGTGACGACGAAACGAAAAGCTAAATATTTAGCAGAGAGCGACCACACACAAAAGCTGGCATGAATGGGTTCATATAATACATACGTGCTACTAAATACCCTCCGTAAAAAATTGCGGACAATTTATATTAGGGCCTGAATCGTTACAAGACATTCTTACATTCTTAACGTTACATTCCCAATTTGTCTTCCAGTTATTACATCTGTCCCGTGGAAACCTGTTTTTGTATAATGAAAAGACACATGTTGAAAAAAGGGGTAATGGTTTTTACTCTTTTACTGTTTTCTTTTATACCTAGGTTCTGGCGTCTATGACCTTCTATATACAGACTATGAGAACTGTACTGTTCTAGCAATGCCGTTGACTTCCGAGGAAGGTGAGCCGATATATCTTTCCGGATAAACGTGCATACGCATGCATAAAATTAATAAATAAGATAAAAATGTAGAAGGACGACTTTGTAGAGAACGTACCAAAGCCACAGAAGAACGCCGTTTACTAGGAAATTTTCGCCTAGCAGACTATACTGCAAAGATAGTTGTGCAAACAAGAGACGGATACAGGACGAAAGACTGCGGGGTGCTTTTCCTCCAGCGCAATTACCGTGTTTTTTGCTCGGGTATATTTTAAACATAGCTCACTGCCATTCGTTTGTACGGGCCTGTTTGCTGTGCACAAACACAAGGCAGAAAAGCCCAGAAGTAATGGAAAGCTGCGAAAGCGGTCAAAGGTAAAACATTCCTGATCTTGCCATTTGGACATACAATGCGACAAATATTGCTTTACAAAGGTCTGTTAAATGGTTCCAGCATGCCGTGCGACCACATTGCCTAGCTTCCGGGAATCCAGATTTCGTTACCTCGTTACAACAAGCCTGCCCCTTCCTATGCCCACCCAGTGCCACCTAATGCTTCACTGGAAGCATTATTATAGCTTTGAGCAACTCCTAGGAGCGCAATTCTAGCTGGCCGGTATTTCCTCTCACGAAATTATATTTATTTACGTCATCGGAGCCCTCCCACCGGCAATCGCAAAGAGTGTTGCTGACATTTTCGCAGCGGTAACGTTCATCGGTAAACACTTAGCAAAATTTAAAGATTGGTGTTTCTGCGGCATCGAACGGCGCGATGTACGTTTTTCGAAATAATACCGAATGGGTTTATCATGACTTCGGCCAACGGTGTTCCAGAACTTTTTTGGATTTTTTTGCGTAGCCAGTATGTTCGAGCGGACAAGGAGGATGCCCGCTTAGGGTCCGAGATGGACTCGTAAGTTTATGTAGTGTCTCGATATTATTCCATCGCGTACTTTGAGTTTGACATTTTTACTGACCGGAATTATCTTTGTTTTGTTCCTAAGCTATGTTAAAAAATTAGTGTACCATGGCAAAGTGCGCCCTTCTGTAATCGTAATTTTGCGGACGTATTCGTTTATTAAATAAACACATTTTAAAGAGCCCCCAATTTCCGTCAACAGAAAGCTTACGAAAATTGCGCAGAAAGAAGTCGGAAAAAGAAGGTAGTTCATAATTTATGCCTTGATAATATGCTTCGTTCGATAGGGTGGCCGTTTCTTTATGTCAAGTTGGACCAGTTGCATTGAAAAGTGGCGTGAATAAGAACTGATCACTAAGGCTGCATTGGCTAGAGATGAACAAATTGTTATCTTGTTAGGACGTCAGAAATAAATCTAGTAGGCTTGGTTATTCATGAGTTGTTTCTGTGGATAAGCTAATCATATGAAATACCTTGAATTTAGGACAAGCGTTCAAACAGTATTTTTAAGCGTTCTGTATCGACATGGTTAAATCTAGGTCCGACCTGATATTTGCGGGAAAATTGAAGTCACCGAGAAGGAGAGTGGTGTTATTCGAGGCTCAACGTATCAGCTGTAGAGAAACATGAAACTCTTCAAAGAAAAAGGGATCGCAACCATTGCAACGGTAGCAGGCGCTAATGGGGCAACGTCAGCCTATGAGTGCATGAAGATTAGTTCTGGACTTCAAGGAATGTAAACAGCTCAGTATTGTGAAGTGTGGTGATTATCGGGACGTACGTGACCGTCTTTCCACAGCCAGACGCACGTAGTCGTCGTCTGACTATGATTTCCTACTTCCTATGTGCGTTCTCTTCTGATGTGGCTGCGGCTTCGGCTGCTGTTGAGGCGATTTTGCTTGCGACCACCCTTGCTGCGAGACAGTTTGCCTCTGCTATATAACATGCAATCTTCTCTTGTAACTTTTAAATATGTTATAAAAATTTCGAGGTAAGTTGCGTTCATTACAGCCTCATTTGCTTTCTTTTTCACTTCACACTTGGGGCTATCAAGTGGGTTGCCTTTGCTGCAACACGAACACTCCACCCTGCACTAATTCTCTTGACCAGGAACATTTAGTCGGCTCCACTACCGCTTATGTCAGAACATTCCTGCCATCGAGCAGACAACTGCCCTGGGTTCACGGCTGAGCGTGTGCTCCAGAACATCACCTTAGGTCTTTGCGGGATTCAAATGTATTCAATTTGATAATACATGACTGTTCATGCTGCATGGTATTTCTGAAAACAGATTAGATTTTGTTCCGTCTGACCTACCTTATTTCATTGATTTTCGTGGCTCCTCTTATGCAAAGGTTTGCCTCGAGCTTTTCTGATGGAGTTACGGCACAAATTTGCTTATTCTTTACATTCAGGAGTACGCCAGAGGCAAGGTATCCGCAATACGCATGCGTTCATTTTTCTCAATGTCCACACTTGGCTTTTCCAATTTGACAGGAGCATTTTCCTTAAGAGATTTAATAAAGACTGGGTTTCTTTTCTCCTGGATGCCAAGCTGTCTAGCCTCATTTTTAGCCTGCGTAAACTGTACGCACACCAAAAGTAGCTATGAGATCGGCTGGCTGTAATTTCTTTAGGATGATGCCCTCTTGTGGCCAGTGGAAACAAGGTGGAGTTGGTTGTGGGAGATTGCGCTTATGCACAACGTCAGCGGACCCATCATCGTTGACTCTGTGCTTAAATGCTTATTCCCCATCACCTTACGTCGAAGATCCGGATGTTCCACAATCATCATCAGCAGCAGCCCAGTAGATCCACGGCAGGTGGAAGGCCTTTCCCATTGACCTCCAACCGCTCCTGTCCCGCGCCGCTGGAGTCCATTTCTTGTTTCCAAATTTCCCTATTTTTTCCTCCAATCGAGTACTTAGGCTGAATCTTTTTGTACAACCATCTCTCGATATCCACTCTGTAACACTGGTAGTCTACAGATTGTCATTTTGCCTAATTTATGGAGCCAGCCAAGTCCATTTCTTTTTCATAAGTTGAACTATGATACCTTCTACTCTAGAATGTTGTACGAGAGCTGAAGTGAGGGCGGCTTTGCTTAAGATCCGCCGGAACACGTCCCCTGGCATGGACCGCGTGTCGAACAAGGCCCCAACAAATCTGGATGACGGCTCCGGGGAGGCTTTGACTACCTACATGAACGAGTGTTGGGAGAAGGGGGTGGTGCCACCGGCCTGGAAAGAAGCAGAGATTCGTCTCCTTTCAAAACCAGGCAAAACACCTTGCACGGATAATCTTCGCCCCATCTCCCTCACTTCGTGCATCGGAAAGCTTATGAAACACATCGTTCTTAACCGCGTACAAAGGTTTCTTCGATGTTCAGGTTCCGCCCGCACCTCTCAGCTCAGAACGTACTACTGCAACTGAAGAAGGACATATTTGATTCAGCCAGGCGCACTACACCCAAAGCGATCCTGGATTTAGACTTGAAGGGTGCATTCGACAACGTAACGCACGAAGCAATTCTCACAAATCTTGGCAACCTGGGTTGCGGGGAAAAGACGTACTCCTTCAATCCTTCATCAAGAATTTTCTGTCTGATAAGACTGCGATCATCAGGATTGGCGACATGCAGTCGTCCCCCATAAAGTGTGGCAGTCGTGGTACACCACAAGGGGCAGTGCTATCGCCTCTACTTTTCAACATACCCATGATAGGCCTTCCCCGACAATTGGAGAAAATCCCCAACATTAAGCATGCCCTGTATGCGGACGATATAACGATCTGGATTGCCAAAGGCTCTCCCGGCGTTATGCAAGACAGCCTACAAACGGCAGTGGACGCCGTCCGCACTTACGCCAGCCGATGTGGTTCAACTTGTGCCCCGCAGAAGTCGGAACTTTTAATAGTACAAAAATGCCGCCGGGACATTTCCGACATCAAAATTTGTCTCAATGCCATACTCATCAAACCGAAACCCTCAATCAAGATATTAGGGATGACGTACCAGGAAAACTGCAAAAACACCCTGCTTCTCAACAGGCTTCCAGAAACCACGGTACAAATTGTTCGGATGCTGCGTAGGGTAGCGAACAGCAGCCATGGACTAAAAGAAAACGACATGGTCCGTCTTGTGTAGGCCTTCGTCGTCTCCAGAATCGTTTACGTGGCTCCTTATGCGGTTTTAGGGACATCGGAGTGCGAAAAGCTAGACGTCCCTCTTAAAAAGGCTTATAAACAAGCCCTGGCACTTCCTCCAAGCACCTCTACGGTACAACGCACGGCTTTGGGGCTGCACAACACCATGGAAGAGCTCATAGAGGCCCACCTAACGGCGCAGAAAGTGAGACTCGGAGCAAGCCCAACGGGTAAGGAAACGCTAGCTACGCTTGGTTACACAGCACCGCACATCACGGAAAACGCAGTGGACATCCCGCCTGAACTAAGGACCATAATTCTTGTCCGTCCAACACCCCGGAACATGTCCCCTCAAAATCATGAGGGAAGACGCCTAGCAAGAGCAACTGCGCTAGAAAAACAGTACGGAGCACAAAACCACGTCGTATGTACAGACGCGGCGGAATACGCGAGGTACGAGCTAAGATCGGCGGCCGTTACCTCCACAACCCACCTCCTTTCCAGTCTGACGCGTCGGTCGTCGAACACGCATGGTTGTTCCCGTTTTTATTTAGGTTGCTTTTATTTTTGTAGGTAACAATATTTTTTCCATTTTTTTTACCCAGCAGGCTGAAGAGACGGCTATCGCCCTTGCCCTCTCCCAGACAAAGGCCAAAGTAAAAATGACGCCCACCTCCCCTCGCGGGAACCCTGGTGTGATGCAACGCATCTCATGGGGGGTTCCAATGGCGTTTTCCATCGTATAGATTACGCTTATTGTAGGGATTCTCATGCGAAGGGAAGGTGGGCGTAATTTTCTATTTTCACCATGCAATGCACATGCAGTACACGTATGCTCAGGCACGGTCTTTATTGCAGACGAGAATGAGTGCCTTGTGGTCCGTAAAGTGCACAGTTAGGGGCTCGACGATTGCATCAAGCAATCGTCGAGTTCTGCGAGAGAGTGCAAGCGTAACGCGGACGACCGTCGACTGAGACCGTCGGAGCGTGGCATGCCGCTTTATATTCACAGCGCCCGAAGGAGAGGAGAGCGCGGAGAGAGAGAGTACTGCACATGCGCAGCGGCGCCCACCGGCGCCTAGCAACGGAGTGAGAGCGCGCTGCGCCAACCCGCAGCTGTTTGGGAGAGAGTGTTCGCTATCGGAGAGAGGAGAGGAGGAGAGGCGCAGCTGTGCGGACAACGCCGGACAGACGCAGGAAGGACAGAGGGGCGACCATGAGATGCGTTGCATCTAATATTAGGGACAACCAAGCCGCCTGCCGAGCATACCAAGCAGGTAGAGTTTTAAGACAAGCGTTTCGGGTTCTCCATCAACGGCCACCGCAGAAGTCAGTCACAATCATTTGCACCCCGGCCCACTCTGCTCTTCGCGGCAACCAGACGACACACGTCCTGGCCCGAGGACTCGCCCACCGGGCACCGCAAGAAGAGTCGGAGCGAAACTGGCAACCACTCCTCACATACGCCGACATCACCCAACATTATCGACTAGCGAGACAACTCTATCCCCCAGTCACCGATCAGGCCACGAAAGAACAGGACGTCATCCTGAGACAACTACAGACTAATACCTACCCCCACCCTACACGACTACACGCCATCCACCCTACTCTTTATGATCCCCTATGTACTCACTGCCAAGCACCAGACACGCTGTACCATATTGTCTGGGAATGTCAACTGAACCCAGATCTTCCCCCCATCCCCAACCCCTCACGCGAGCAGTGGGAGAGTACGCTGGCCAGCTCTTCTCCTGAAACGCAGCTTTTTCTAGCGGAAAGGGCGAGGACAGCCGGCCGTACCAACGGAGTCTTGGGCGGAAGACGCCGACCACAAATATCCTCACTTCAACTGTGATTAAAGTTTCCCTCTCTCTCTCTCTCTCCTTCGTTTTCTGTCTTTAAGTGTTACTGGGATCATTATTCCTTTAATTGCCCGCTGAGTTGATGAAGTGTGCTTGAAGTGGTTTCCACTTCATGTGTCCTACTCCCGTTTATTCCTGAACTTGCCGCTGATAGTTCTCCGTGGCTGGCAGGGCCGGATCGTTTCCTCCGCAGGCTTTAACGTTTCTTAAAGAAGATCGCTGAAGCACACGCTAGGTCCCGTGGCCAAGTCCAAAATTAACGTCCGCGCTAATAACCCAAAGTAAATTCGACGCGCAGGAATGCGATCATTTGTGAAAGGAAAATACACCCTGTTTAAAACGGGAGGGATCGACGTTCCGTTCCGACCACGGGAAGCATTTTTTTTCGATTTGGCTGAACATGTTATTGTTCCCCACGGCTCCAAACCCCATACCGCTCGGGCTATTGGGGGAGCCCAGTGTGTCGGTTGCCGGTTTAAGGCTAAAGATTCTGATTTCGATTCCCGGGACCTCCATAAACAGAGTTTGTTCTTGAGGCTCCATGGTTTTTGGCTACGGTGTTCGTATTATCGTCGGCGTAAACAGCACTGGTGGTAAAAATTACGCTCATTCACTGCAGGTGTAGGGGCGAAGGTTTTCGTTGTCAAATACCTCCGGTGTAATACCTTGCAGGGAAGGTCAGCAATATAGGAACGCACAGAAGTATATTGAACCGCTACCTTGCAAACACACGTGTAGCAAAGAACATAAAAAACAGTTGGAAGACTTTGACATCATAAAAAGAGCACTAGACGGGGACCGATGAAGAGACAGTGACATGGGACGAGCGCTAGACATCAACTAAGGCTTTACTGACAGGAAAGGCAACATAAACACAAATCCGCAGAAACGCTAAAAAGATACGGGAGAATGTGATTGAAGCTGTAGATAGGATTTGTCGTTTGCGTGCAAAGCGAGAGACGGTGTGCTCACGCATTCGTCATTTTCCCTGATAATGCAGAAAGCCTAGGAGATCTTTGGAGCTGTGCTCTAAAGCTGCGCAGGATGGGTGTGCCTTGAAATTCAGGCGCACAAGAGCACCGGCGGCAGATATCTTCCAAATGTCCTCCCCCCGTCGATGAATTTAGGGCTGCGCGATGCTCTCTCAATCTTTCATTATAGCAGCGTCACAATGCAATAATGCACACTGCATTCCGAGCAAGGTTGTGACAGAGCACATCGTGACACACCTTCGGCTGCCTCTGCTTAGCCTTGATGTCTACGAGGACTTGAAAAGGGAGTCTTTGTTCACCTTGGTTGGACTACCGCTCTTCTTTCTCAACAAATGTCTTCACCAACCGCCACAAGCAATGCGTATCTCCACCACTTCAGTTCAGTCTTCAATTCAGAACTTCAGTTCAGAACTCAAACGTAAGCTGTGCCATCAGCTGCGACAGTGGAGACGGCACGCTTGCTTCCGTCTTCAGTATCACAAGCACTTTGTGCGGCCTCACGTGTCGCCGATGCGCACGTAACCGCCATCCAAAACCCATGGCAGCGTCGATATTCGCAGGCAGCTCAGCCGGTTTATTATAGGCATGACGTTTTCGGTTGCAATCCCTACGCTGAACACCAGTCATTTTACGCCAAAGGTGTTTAGGTGTGCCTGGAACAGGCGGATGTGTTTTTTTAAATCAACCTTCTTATTATTACAGAACGAAGTTCAAACTGGCAATTTGACGCCCTCCAATTGACCGCTTCCCCATCTTTCGCGACAAACTATCAGACGCTCATTTGGCCCAGTACTCCCCGCTGATGAAACCGATCGTCTCGCCCTCCAGCATTGTGCAGTATAACTCAGCACCTGATACAGCAACCTTGTCATCGCCCAGCACCCCAGCAGACTGACTACTCACAAAGGCGTCTCTATATCATCGGCTACCCCCTCATGTCTCCACCCCACAATCGTATTTATTCAGAAGCGCATTTCCCAATCTGTTCCTACCGTATCCATGACTACACCCGCGAGGGAGTTTTGTTTTCTGAAGTCCCTCTGAACATGAATTCAACGCAGTTATTTTACATGGGGACAGAGCCACTGGAGCCTCGCACCTTGCTAAGAGCGTCTCTCACTCACGATGACACGCATTCCCCGACATTGGAGACTTCACTAGCTTCGTGTCCTGTCTCTATGTCTCTTTTCATCCCAATGCCGCCATTTGAGACAAATGCCAGTGGAGATGACCGCTGTATCCTCTCTGATACGCACGGGCGTGCCACGATCTCCAACAAAGATAGCATTGACTGTAGCAGCCATTACCACCTGACCGATCACAGTACCACTTGACCGACCACATGTAGCTGCTGTCGCAAATCTTCTGAGCGGGGCAATGCCGGCGCACACAAATAACACGTCACCATCTCAAGGATCGAGTACTTCTTTGTGCGCACAGCAAGAGCGCAAACAAAAAATATGCCTGTATAAAGTAGACGTGGCCTCGATTGACCAGATGTGACATCTTCCATTTATTGATCCAGCACTTGGGATGGCGAACACAAGCTACAACCCAAGCACCCAGTCACGTTCCATCGGTCGCGCGGCCAAATACACGCGGCATTAGACCCACCGCTGACAATTGTAATGTGATTGTGTGGATGATGATGATAGTTGCGCCAAAGGCGGGTGATGCTGACGCCACTAAAGGCCTCAGCAATTTACAAGCACTTTAAAAAGATGAAGGACGAGATATGCGTCAAGGCTGCTAAATATTAGAAGCGTACCGCAATGGCAATAATGGCGGTGGACGAGCACGGCCATCTGATAGCTTCAGGCTCACTTAACGCAAGAAGACCTTAGACTGGAAAAGAAGGTGTCATTGCCGTGGTTTTAGCATGACCCAATTAACATATGTAATACGCGACTCCGACACGCAGTCAGAAGCTTCGCGAGTACTAGTGTCGGCTGAAGAGCTGAAAACTATAAATGAATACAGAATAGCAAGGCTAAGAAGTGTACAAGTATATGGCCACCAGGTCACACAGCCCTACCTGGCAGCCAGAACCTTCGCAACGTAGCTCGAGTACTAACCGACCGAGCTAGCATAACAAGCACCACCGATCAGCCGCTGACAAGCATCAGCAAGCATATTCTCGGCAGGCATCAGCATATGGTCACTTGCACAGAGATCACAGATCATTATTGATTGCAGGGTAAAATAGCAGGGCACACAATACAATAAAATAGTCAGAGGCACACAATACAATGCAGATGAAATAAATTGTTTTATTGATTAAAAATCGCGAGGGCACGATTAGTTCCATGTACATTGGTTGTTGGTTTTCTTGACAGTGGTCATCAAATTTGTGGTACAGCGGGGCGTCCCGGCAGCACGAGACGCGACCAGCGCTGCTGGTCTCTGATCAAGTCTCATCGCGGGACCTGTGTCGCACTGCGGAGGCGCGTGACAACTTATGGCGGGTCTCTCATAAGTCTCGATCGCGGAATTATCGATCTTGCGGAGGCGCTGACAACTTATGGCGCTTTCGAAACAAACCATAAATGAGGGATTATAAGGCGCATCGGTGATGAAAAAAAAAATCCCGCCATCTCCACGAAGTGAATGATGGTGACACGGGCGAAGCTAAAATGCTTATCGGTAAAGCCGTGAAACATTCGCCCACACATCATATAAAGACTCGACACGTCAAGCTTTCCACCCCTCTGTTGACAACCCCGTCGCCGACGTCGATGTTTGTGGTGATTATATCGGGCTTGTTTGGGATGATGAGAATCTCCATAGGTAAGTTGGCGAATTCGGTGTGTGACATTTTAGCCACCTTGGCCGTCGCCTTGTGCAAAGAATCTCGTGTCGCGTACCCCCGGTACGTGTATTTAGATCGCAGGCGACGAAGGACAACCTCTTCTTCTTCGTCTCCTCCTTGTTGGCTAGCAACGAACGCGTTGAACGTTTTGACCCCTTCGGCCAATCTTTGGTTGGCCAATCCCTAGGGGGATCCTGCCACAATTATCACCATTCCGCCGTGTATGGCAGCAACGAGGGACGGGACAGGGCCCGAGCAAGAGTCTTGAGCTCGCAGGCGACGAACGACAACCTCTTCGTCTTACTCTCCACCTTGTTGGGTAGCAACGAACGAGTTGAACGTTTTGACCTCTTCAGGCAATCTTTGGTTGGTCAATCCCTAGGGGGATCCTGCCACAATCATCATCAATGTGCCGTGTACGGCCGGGACAGGGCCCGAGCAAGAGGAGCGTCGCCCCTAAAATGGACTGGAAGGGCTGACCGGAAACACTTTCTTGGCCTGCCGTGCTAACATAACCATTGATAAAGCAAGAACGGTGATAAGAGCGGATACGTGGGACACGGTACTGGGCAGCTCGGCCAACTAGTCTCAGTCTTGGGCAGTACAGATAGGCGAGGCCCCCGCCAAGGAGCTTGCGCCCCTGACCGATTACTGATGAGGGGGAAATGGACTTTAACCTGACCCGTACTGGGAAAGGCAATAAGACTTTTGCCTCTCTCTCTCCAAGCTGTCATTCTACCTACGGTCGATTTCAAGCCTTCCCATCGAATATTGTAGCACTACGAACAATGGCCAGGACTCCGCACGTGCAGTCCATCTGTAGCCACAGTAAGCGACCATCGGCAAAAGGCTACAGTCTTCAATGTGAAAGAATACGCCGGACCAAGTGGCACCACGCAAGACAACGGGGCCGCATGAAGCCCTAGCCCACGAACGTCCTGAAACCCAAGTTCATGTGAACGTGTGCTGATGTTCCCGCGGCAGTTTTCAAATACAAGAGACTAATGGTATTGGGGCAGCAAACATTCACCACCTGAAAAGCCACGTTTTATTTTTATAGAACCCTTCGTTATTCGGTGCGACACCCCGCCGAAACAGAAGCCCCTGCTTTTTCGCCTTCTTCGACTTCTTCGGCGCCCTCTGACTCGCCCATGGCTTAGCCCCCGGGGACTACCATCCAGAAGAGTGGCTAACCACTGGGCACTTTAAACGGCCTGATTAGGTGTGGTCGCAACTTGTAAATACTGCACATCGTGTCGTTCCTCTTGCTCCGGGAATGTGACGGGAACAAACTTGTATATAGTACAGAAAGCACACAGGACCTTTCTTATTGTTCATGTCTCATTCTCTTGCACCTGAATACCCGATCCCACTGGGGGAGAGTAGACGTAGCATATCAACCACAGCTGCCGAAGGAGCTCTCACCGACTATGCAGCGCACCGTGTGGCTGTAAATCCTGTCACCAGATCCGAGCCACAAGCCAGCAGTAGCGTGAACAAGAGTTAAATGCATGCTGCCAAGCTTCGGCACCAGGCTCGCGCTCTGCCACGCGGAAGCCACCACCGCTGCTGTGGATTGCCCATATCCGCCGCACTTTACCTCCTGCCCACTCCTGTTTTCTCCACAGTAAACGAAGGCGGGACGACTTCTCATGACCGTTTCAGCTGAAAAACAGTTACGGCAATCTAGGTGGAGCTTGCAACAAGTTGTCTGCCCCGAGATTGCGTAACAATTGCAAGTCTACGTGCTACCTTTTGTGAAGGCCAAACGAACAAAACCTGAGTTGGGATTGTTGACCGCTGTCAACGATAGTGACTCATCAGACGATATCACAAGTAAAGCGCAGGTCCTATAGGAGGACGTAGCGGCTCCATGGGAATTAGGATTGGATGCAAGAAGCAGAGAGGTGAAAGTAAAAGTTTGTTGTGACAAACGTCATAAAACATCCACGTATAGCTTCACACAATGTTCTCCGGTAATTAGAAGGTCGCCGTGGAGACGAACTAGATCGTTTTGGCTTGTAGTAAGGCTCACATTTTGGGGATGCCGCACTGGTGACCTCCCCGAATCCGGCAGCTGCAGTCATAATTTACTGAATTGTTTCATAGCTGTCACAAGCACTTTTGGTAATTTTGTGAAGAGAGCCATTTGGTATGATGTTTAGCAATTAAAAATTATAGGCAAAAAAAAATTCACTGATCAGGTGTCTTAGTGAAGCAAGCTGTACTTAGGTTGCCAGTTTAACCAAATAAATTTTGGTGCGGCTTCCGTGAAGACCTGCCAGTAGCACGCAATTGCAGCAATAAATTACTGAATTATTTCCTAGCTGTCACGGCCTGTTTTAATAATTTTGTAAAGCAGACTACTTCCAGTGATATCGAACCAATTACAAATGTAAACTAAAAAAATTGAAGATGATCAGACTTTTCATTAAGGCAAGCTATGGTTAGGTTGTCTTATGTTAGTATTTAGTTGTTTCATTTTGCGTGCGTTAAAAGGTCACTATTTTGGTGTGATGTTCGGATAATTACAGGACGCCCGGACTCCCGCGCATTGGCAAAATCGGAAAAGCGAGGTAAGAATACGACCAGACTCTACACATTATCTTACAAGCATACTCACAAATATATTGGGTCACTTTTAGTTGTCGTTTCCAACTTCTCAGAACTGCTCCAAAGTTACTCTGTATTTTATTTCAAAATACATTTTCTAAGGCAAAAGTTGGTTTGGATGGTCGAAGAACCACTCAAAAGTGATTTGAGCAGCAAATAAGAGTGACCAACTGTGAGAGGTGGGCATTGACGAACCTCAGTGGTATTAGAGGTGCACTCTTAAAAAAAAGGTCGGAGCATTCACTAATGGAATACTAACAAGTTACTTGTCCCAGTATACACTAGGTACTTAGTAACTGGAGGTAGTAAATGTAGCACTTGTCAAAATTACTAACCGAAGCAGGCAGTAAGCACCACTACCCCCACTAGTAAAGTCCCAGCGATAGCACTCTTCTGAGCTACATGCGTTTACTAACTGGCCATGGACAACCTAGTAATAAGCACGACCTTAATCTAGTGCTACCACTTCCTACACTCAGTTAATTTACTAACCATGCGGTTGTTAGTGGGAGAGCCTACGTACAAAACCGCGGGGTAGTAAGATTCGTAAGGAGTTAGTGAATACGGCCGTTACTACTTTTTTACGACCTTTTTTATTAAGAGTGTGGGGTGCATCGAAGAATATTGGTGTTTGCAGGCCGATATACTCAAGGAAACGGAAAGGCAACAAATACAATCTGTGAACGCGTCATACTTTACACGGCCATGTAGTTGGCCATTTGAAAATGGAAGGAATCAAAGTAGCCCTTGTGAATAAATGTGACGGACTTATGAGAATACGGTATTGTCATAAGAAGCGGCAATTAGTCCAACCAATAAGAACGCATTCTAATCACTACAGCAATTTGTACTTCTACATTCCATGACAATAGTAAAACCAGTCTAAAAAACTCTTTGTGAGCGCCGCAACCAAAAATTTGAAATCTCTGCTGTACAAAACAGTAGAATGTTTCGCGAATCTTTCGCCATACTCTCCTCTCCGTTTTTTGTCAGCCTTCGCTGCTTGGAGCGCGCACTCGGTTATGCGGACGGCGATGGATGCCGCCTTCACCACCGCGAAACCCAGGTCACCGGCGTCCAAGGCGCCGCCCTAAAAGAGTCTTACGTTTTCCGAGACGCCCAAAATAGTATTGTGCACTTACATAATATGGACATATGTATACGTGCAAACGTTTGTAGTTAATCTACAAATCGCCGTAAACACATACATCCTATATGACATCAACACATACTTCTCTTGTGTATAAATGTGCGCCTGCAGGTGATTTATCGCGTTAAATAGATAAGTTTTGAAAAAAGAAGAGAAGCCTGCAAGCATTTTATAAAATAAAAAATATAACGGGAAGAAATGAACATTCCCAGAACGCTGTGAAGAACGCGCGAAAATGCGTACGCGAACACATATACTAGAACACAAAGGCAGAAACTACACCTTTTTTTAAACTAAAAAGCGTTAACCAGTGAGCTAAGCCAAATACAGAGTTACAGATTCCAAGTTTTACTCTTTTGGAGTACTGCTTAAAAACAAAGCTTAAAAATACAAATAACTCCATGTATATTCAAGGCACTAAACTCCTGAAATAATAAACCAGACAATAAACAATAAACAACTCTCCATCTAAACATCCAGAATAATAAACAACCATTCGCTGATCATAGCGGTGGCGGGGAACGAGGAGTCGCCTTTTAAGGACTGCTTTCCTGACAACGTTTTTTTTTTCGACGTCTAAACCGACGATTCGGACCCTAGCACAACATTTAGGAGTCCAATCTGACGCCGGGCATCACAAAGTAAAAAAACAACATCATGGTATCATGATGTTCAAGCAGACAACTCTGTGTCGGATGGACGCAGGGAGGTGTATACAGGGGAGGTAGAAAGTCTCCGGGCCTCTGTAGACGGAATCTTTACTGGAAAAAAGTAGCCGCTCGACGCCTTGAATGAAGACGAATTATTAGAGTCGAAGCATCTCATGCTCGGGGCTGTATCCCTCCCTGACTCCTTGTCTGTGTCGTTGTCCGCCATCCGCACTCTACTGCGCATGCGCGTCTCTTCAGCCCCGTCAGCGCTTGGGCTGACGTCAGCGCAGTCCACTATAAAAAGAAATAGTTAGGCGGCGCCCGGTTTCGATCCCACGACTCTCCGGTGACAACGGGAGGTACGTAGCGCTCTTCCCACTGCGCTACAAACCATGACGGGACCATGGGCTTCGAACGCGCCTTATGTCCATCACTCATCCAAACTACATCAAGAAGGTACTGATACAACGAAGGCACGCGAAGCTGAACGTCAACGGAAACGACGAACTGAAAACTAATGGGAACTTCAGTCGACCCCATGGCTGCTTCGCATACTACTCAGGGTTCCCCTACGGGAAGATGGTGTAATTTTTTTTTATTTGCTTTGTCACCCGCTACGCCGTAAGACGCAAAGCCAGGTGAAAATTTAAGCGCATAAATGGCTTCTCTTTTATTGTCACGCGGGCCATCGAATTTATCCCGCTGTTGAGTGAGCGCCGACGCGGAAAAATCTAGACGGCTCTGCGCCCGAGTTAAGACAACATGCATTAAAAATCGACCTATCTTCCACGCCCGTTTGACACGGTTCTTTCGCAATAAAGCTTGGGGTTTCCCTTTCTGGGAAGCGTGCCTTTCAGCAGCAGCCTCTGCCCATCTCACCGCTCCACTTTATACCTGCAGTTTTAGTTGAACTTTGTTTATTGGCCACTCACTCTAATAAGTCCCGGAGGTTAGCTGTCGCTCCTATGTTCTACAATGACGAATAATGGTGATCACATTGCGGGCCAGCATCGACTTCACAAAGACATGTCCCCAGAGGGACTTAATACGCCGGGCCTACACCCCATCGCCGATAATCAATAATTGCTTAATCACAAGCGCTGCTATGATTCCCTCCAACAGGTGTTCCTTAGAGCGTTGCTGGTTCTTTCTGTCGGTACTTCCTGCTACGTTATTCGCAATACCACTACGGCAAGTGACAATACAATATTGTTTTCATTCACAGAAAAACATCTTGTAGATTAAAAATAAACACTTGGTGGTGAAATCAGTGCGCAGCCGTTAGGAATTCTCAGATGTTCACCAGTACGTTCCGCTGGCGTTTGAAAGAACAGGTTATATTGTTAAAACCGATTTCTGCCTTCGAAATAAATCACCCTCAAACTCAAACAAACTCAAACAAACTCAAACCTCTGAGCAGTTCCCAACAGTAGAAGCGGGAATTACTGCTACACACAGGTTTGAAATGCATTTTCAACTGCAATAGATTGTGAAAAAATGAAAGCCTCTTTGTAAGTATTTTGCTGTGATATTAGTAGTTATGCGTTGGTTGCGTTCTACTGCTTTCCGGTACCCATTTCGCTTTTCAGACTTATAGTTCCGCATTAAAATAAATTAGGTTGTTCCTGTGTTTAGTGCCTACAATTTTTAAAAACCATGCACAATTGTTCCGTTAAACAGAGCTCGTATAAATAGCGATCTCAATTATAGCATTCCCAGCCAAGGGCAAGTAGTTTTGGTTACAGGCTTTATTTACCAACACTAAAGGGCAAATACTCAAGCATAAAATATGTGTACATGTCTTTCTTTTCAAAACTTGTATGTAAACAGCTTTTTGCTAATAGAAACTCACTTGTTCTGTTGCAGAATGCTTTCAATGGATCAGAATTGTACGTTCAGAAGAACGTCCGTCCAAAAATTGTCAGCAAACATTTAAACAGACATGTGGCGGTGGCACACCAAAATTCTACGAGTTCAAGCAATGTAAAAACAGAAAATAAATTTATTTGAGAGCACGCATTGTACACAAAGAAGCAGTGAAACCATCCATCACTTGAACATTTAGCGCTAGGAATCTCTAAAAAGAATAAATAATACTTGCACGAACGCTAATCACTAATGACGGCTAATGGCGACTAATGACGACTAATGACGAAAAAGAACAACCAAGTAGAAGCAACATACTCTCCGCTTAGTGACTCACACGAGGTACTGGAGCGCGTTTTCTGCAAAATTTTGACGTAATTTTTTATCACCGCTAGGAGCCAGCCTTATGGGGCTACCTAAGGTAAAAGGAAATACTCTGCTACATCTGAATGCAGGTTTAGAAGCAAACTAGGGCTGTCTACATACTGTATGAACAAATAAAGGCTATCAATGACTCAATGCTGCATTATTTTGAAAACGGCAATCATTTATGAGTTCTAAAATCACGCACCCTCAAGCAAAACGGTCAGAAATAACTAGCACCGTCATAGTAACGTAGCTGCCAAAAAAGCCGACAGTCAAGTTCCTGAAGCACTGAACCCGAGCGCTACTCGTTTAGAAAAGATAGGCCAAGAGAAATGGCCCAATTTAGCTAGGCGCTAACGCACTGGTGTTATAGCAATAAAACTGCGAATATAGAAATGGAAGTACGAGGATATTTTAACCGGACCTACAGCAACCCAATAATTGGAAAGGGCGTAGAAGCAGATGGTCTACAGCTCATTCGTCGCATCTGTCGAAAGACTACAGCATTTCGCCTAGGCTGACATGAACCGTAAAAATGTGTGTCAGGTGTGGTTTCGAAGGCACCCAGTATTTATAGCAGTCTTTCCACCCAACCAAGATAACGAAAGAGTATGTTCATAATACCTTTACATATCTTACCAAGCAAAATAACTAAGGCCATACTACTGTGTGCCGGTATCAACAACCTCAAACACAATGGCTTTGTTTTGAGGGAGACTAAAATGCGGGGTTTTATGAACGTTTACGTCATAGACAACACGCACACTACAAAATCACTAAGAATTGATAAATCATTCCCTTACATCTTTTTAAACATGCTCTTCGTCAATTTGTTCTATTCAGGGTGTGGTTATCACCTTTTTATAGTATAGAATAACCTTCGCTACCACGAGGATAGAAGAGGCTGTCTCAAGGGATACATCATGTCCTCGTAAGGATCACATGATGGAAACAGGATGGCAGAACACACACGGTACTGTAGGCAGCGGGCAGGGTGTTGTTACTGAAGCGGAGTACCACTCGAAACGAATGCCTGAAACATTAGGAGACTACATGAGGAGTAGATGTTCTATTTAACAATAACATATATTACTGCAAAACTGTTACATGGACTAAGGCGCCCAACTGCCGATTGTCATGCACAGCTAGCGTGGAGGGCGACCGGCTTGCAGCGGAGATGCCTCAATGCCGACGACGAAGAGGCACCTTCGATGCTAGAACAGCGATGATCGAGGAAGCATCACACTGGCGTGCTTACAAAATGCATACTTTAATGAACAGAGAAAAATTCTCAGCATGGCCCGAATACTCACGGCCCTGTCATCGGAAGGAAGACAACTGTGTTTTTAGTGCAATGGTCAGTTTACTGGGGATAGGCACCAAAAGTACAATCACAAAAAGCCTTGACATGTCCCGTGACAAATCTGCACGCTGCGTCGGAGTGAGTGAGATTAAGGGGAGACCAGTGTGCATCCGCCGGTTGTAGAAGGGTAGTTTTAACGCGCAGCGCTGCTGCCCGTAACTCAACCGCCCGAGGGGCACGCAGGAGCCCTTATCTTGGAAGGAGAAACTTGTTTGATATCTAGCTTTACCGCCACAGACGGACCTTCCCCGCATTGCACAAACTTTAGCCGGCGTACCACGCGTGCACATAGCAAAAACAAAGGTTTCCGCGTGGAATTGTACCAACAAGTACAATCTTAAATCTTTCAGTCTGTGTAGGAAGCCCGAAGCCACATCATAAGTTGATCACACATACAGAAGCGTAATAATAACTGCAAATGAGGAATCGCACAGCTGAACGAAGGAGCGACCCCGCATCCAAACCCTCTTGGATCAACCAGAAGATCATGCAGTAAGCTTGGGAGCATTTAGCGGGCTTCCAAAACGTGGTATCTAGAACTTTGATCAACGTGGCGCGAAATAAAGCGGCTAGCCACCAGACCAATCACAAACTCGCACAAAATTCGAGTCATGCGCAAGGCCGCGTTTTATGGTGGCAATCCATCTATAATACTGTTACGTGGAAGGCACAAGTAATAATAGTGGATAGACAGGTAGTTACAGTAGCCGCAGTCCAAGTAGGAGGGATACAAAATCCGGCGAGGCTGCCGGGGAAAGAGGGAGACCAATTCCTCATCTTCCTCGTCGTTTCGCGTACGGTCTGCGGGCGCATATCCGGCGTGGCCGAGGCACACCGCCCCATCGTGTAGCTGTGCTTTAGAAACTACTGAACAGAGGAAGATATATCGTGGAGACTACGCATGCGTCGCACGTATCAGCTTGCAATGACTGAATCAGTTAAGAGTACGGCAACACGTGCCTGCTAATTTCGACGACTATATCTACTTTGTGTGTTCCTTGAACAAACGTCCTCTTTGTTCCTGGCTTCTGTCCAAACGATACACACGGGACTGTGGTAGTGCATGCCAGGGCTTCGGTGAAATCGGACCTGTAGAGACGGGCTCAGATCTCACTAAAGGTGTGGGTTTCTGGGGACACGGTGTCTGTTTTAGGAGCCGCGGCCGGGTGCAACGACACCTGTAAGACCGATGTTACGCGGAAGGCGCAACAAAAAATGTTGTATTGACAGGTATTTAGAGTAGGCGCAGTCCAAGTTGGAGGGATCCCAAGTGAGGCAAGGCTGCCGAGGAAAGAGCAGGACCGTTTCCTCGTGTACCTCATCGTTTCGCGTGGGCTGTCGTAGCATAGCCGGCATGGCCAGGCACACCACTTCATGGTCCTTTATGCGTGAAGCATGTAGCGGTACTGTGTTTTCTTCCTCGCTTGTTCCCAAGCACCTTGGAAGAATATCAATTGTTACGACCGTGAATGGTTTATTTACAGAGCAGCCTTGTTTCTTATGTAGAAGGGGAAGCGTGACCGCCAATTGGCACAACGTGCTCTTTTTTGCTCTTCTTTCTGGAATGGTTCTCTTCTTCAGCTTACTGAAGAGGGGTGGATTTATCAGGGTAATAGATGCGCATTTGGGTTTCGTGATACCTTCGCGGCGGCAGACGAAGCCCTCTTAGAGAGTCCCCGGGCGATCACATAGTTAAAGCGTTTCAGACACACCACCTGCCAAACTTGTGTTCTGTTGCATGGTATACCACATTCGTTTACACCTGGCTGTGCGTACCTGCACTCATGTGCTAAAAGACAATAAACATACTGATGTAATGAAGAATTTTGCACTTGCCATAGTTACGCTGTAGGATCCAGTCGCTTACTAAGCCGCCAGGGACGTCAGAAAGATCACGGTGGGGGCCGTCATACCGCTGTTTGGGGCATTTTTCAAAAGCAAATGTGCGGAGGGGCCCAAGTCGACGAGTTTCTTCTGCAAGACAAAATGTCTAAGCCACTCACGTCTCGCGGTGTTAAGCGAAAAAGGTGACAGTGTCGAGGCAGCTGTGAGGTTGCCAGGAATAGAGAAGCAAGGAAGGGCAGGATCGGACGTTTTCGTGCGTGGCAGTGTTGGGCAAATGATCGTCTCAATTTTTCTGTTCGCAAGAGACGTACACGGCGACAATATTGGTCAGTGCGCGGTTCGTTCAGTCGGTGAGAATTTTTGAGTATGATATCGGCTATAATGACAAAACTGCACTCCATAGCGATGAGAAGCGCTCTTTGAATTGCGCAACTGGTGAAGCGCAACTGGTGAATTGATGGCCACGGCCATTTAGAATGGCAAGAGTGAATCTATTGCAAAGTAGAATACACCGTAGAATAAATCGACGATTTCTACTGCAGTCGTAGATTGTAGGGTGGTGGTCTCTTACTAGCGCAATTTATAGTCCACACACAGGATAATCAAGCGATTACCTTAAAACAAATTCTGGGAATGGTCCTAGAAAATTATTGCCGAGCCTTCTGAACCGTCTAGTTCGAGGATAAAGGGGCTGAAGGGTCTTCCTCCCGGAGTGGTTGCGAGAAGCTCTGGCCGCTAACATCGTGTGCAACTTGCGACAGATTGTTGGGTTGCTCTACGCATGCTTGGCCAATAAAAACGTTGCTTGGTGTGGCGCAGTGTGCGCACGAATCCGATTTGGCCACATTTAGGGTCGTCGTGTGGAAAATCAAAAACACTGCATTCAAGGCTTTGCGGCAGTACGAGCGGAATACTGCAACAAACACCAGAGTAATTCTTCTTGTACAGTAGGCCATCCCAACCAAAAATAAACGGCTCACACGCCTGTCATAATGGCCGCATTGGAATGCGGCGTCTATATTCTTGTGTCAAAGATTTCCCATTTCGAAGATTGCGAGGTGAGAGAATGGTGGTGACATCGAAGTAAGATGTTCGTAAAAATGGCCACCCTCTCTAGGGCTGGTTTCCAGCGGCAGTTGAGGAAAGCTTGGAACACCAGCATGCTTACGGTAGCTCTTGTATAACTCGGTGAAGCTACATTCTTCCAGACACAGGGCTCAACGTGCAAGCTCCCTGCGAGGCTCGCGAAGGTCGACGACACAGGATACCGAATGATGATGTCACGATGGTAATGGGGTGTCCAAAGAGATAGGATAGAAATCTTGACAGTTCGAGCACGAAAGCGAGACACTCCTGTTTGGTGACTGTGTAATTGTCTTCTTCCTGTCGTAGTGCTCGACTGGCGCTGGCAGTAACGTGTTCGTTAGAACCATGGCGATGAATTAGCGTGGCACGTATTGTATTTCCACTGGCTTTGATATGTACTTATTTAGGAGCCGGGGGCGCAAAGTGTTGAAGTATACGTTCGACGTCAACATGATCTTGAGCGGACAGACAACGGAGTCACATTGAGATTCTCACGTAAGAGGACATTTTTTTCTAGTAAGAATGTGAAGCACATATCCTTGTCAGCGAATTTATTGTAGAAAACAGTGAATGTAAGTACTAAGGTCGAGAAAACTACGAAGATCACTTGCAGAACGCGGTTACTTAAAATCACTGACCGTTTGGCTTCCTCTCGGGTGGGTCTGACATCATCTTTTTCGGTTCGACCAAAAAGTCCAAGCTTGACCGTATGGACGGTCTTCAAATCGGCACTTATAATTTACGACTACGCCAGCTTGGTCTGAGCAGTGCAAAAAACGGGATAAGCAACTGCTGTGCTAAGTAAATAGTAGTTCAAAAGTAACGACATTGTCTAGTTGCACTTCAATACTTCTCACCTGAATGTCCGCATAGTCATGTCAGTGCAGCATTTAAAGGTCGCCGGAGAATTACAGAGTCCGAAACGGCATTGCATTAAATTCAAACAGTCCATAGGACGTTAACCAAGCCATTAGTTATCGTGAGGGTCGTAGCGAGTTTGGAAATAGCCTGATCTTAGGCGACCAAAGAAAAAGCAGCAAGCTGAGCGATGCACTGTATGGCCTCGCCGGTTCACCTTAGAGTGAAACACTTCTCTTGATTAGCGCAGTGAGGCGTCGGTAATCAACATAAAAACGCCATGGCATGTCTTTTTTACAAGAATGTCGGGCGCTACCCAGCTACTGCACGAATCTTGAATATTTCCTTTTCGCAGCCTTTCCTGGAATTAGTGGTTGATTACTCAACGCTCTAACGGTGATAGGCGTAAGGTGTTAAGCAAATTAGACATGCTCATCCAGTATGTAATCATTGATGAATTCAATAAGCCGGAATGGCAGGGCCTTTATTTTGCAAATGCAATCGGATACACTCTCGGGCTGGCAGAGAGCAATAAGTAGGACATGTCGCTAATCCGGTTGAAGTAGGAGACCACCAAATAGCCCTACCGTTTTGCAGGAGTGATTAACCGCCGCCACTAAGCTTGGCCGTGGACAACGGAAAAGGCTGCACGGGGAAGTGAGGCGTTCTTTTTGCCACAATTCTCGAGTGTAGGCTCCACTACAGCACCGAACTGATGAAGCGGGGCTACCAACCATGAAATAAATCGATGTCTGCGGATGCATAGACTTTTTTTAAAGGGGGGTATAAGCATCAAAGATTTTCTGGACCTCTTACGCCTGTATTTCTACTCCCTGTAAATTGCAATATGTGATGCCATAATTGTACAAAGACGGGCCATCAGGATTACCTCCTTGGTGGATTGAACAGAGCTTAAACGGGAAAAGTGCAGGGTACATTGATTTGGAAGGGGCAGGGGGTTAGTGAGAGTAAAGCCTTAAGAGCATTGATAATGTGGTGTGCTTCAGTTACGTAGACGATTTTCTGGGATGCGTCCCTTCCGGATGCTCTACTGAAGGTGTGGCAAAAATGTATTGAGAATATTTAAAGTGCATGAATGGTTTAATTTAACATATGACTTATCGACACATAACCGTCTTCAATACTGATGCATAAGGATTACTTTCGAACAAAGGTACACCTGCTGGTGTTAACATACAAGGGGAGAGAAACAGATTCTGAGTTTTGATCCTGCGGACAACAAATTTGTAAAGCAACGCATGGCCTGAGCCTGTCTGACACGGGCGTGTAAATTGTGTTTTTTTGCCATCGCCAAAAGCATTATTACCTAAACAGAAAATGTGGATATCATGCATTTTTAATCGGTTTTGTTGCACAAAACATCTTCACTGCTGCTTTAAACGGAAAACAGACCGCGTGTGAAAATCCACACTGACACGTGGTGGTAATTCCGTACCTGCATTGTCTGTCCTGTCGATTGAAATAAGCAGGGGCGATTCATGAGGTTTTCCAACAGTACCACCCATGGAAAAACCCGCACGCCCGTACCTGGTTTCACCAGTGGGTGCCTGGCGGTGGGATTCAAACCAGCCAACCTTCCCAAGCCGCGGCGGGTGCCTCAGACCACTTTGTCATGGCTACAGTGTTCTAAACTGTGCTCTGAAGGGCGAAGGGAGTTCTGCACAGCTTTTACAAAACGTACATTTCTGAGACAGCCGGGCACCGCGCTGATGGACGCTAGTACACAGGTCGTTTGTTCCGCGCGGGAAAAACTCATGAGCATGGAATCCCATGCATTCCTGTAGACAAACCATAAAAAGAAAAAAAAAATTGGCTCAGTGGTACAAGGCTTGAGAGACAGCGGATCTGGTCGTCAACCTATCTTTTTCCGGTTTCCTAACGTTTTTTGGGTTTTGCTAGGCTTTAGTAAGTTTTATTTTGGTCGGATGCAGCCGTCATACCGTTACTCACCTACGGGGCAGAAACTCTAAGCCTCACTAAAAGGGTTCAACTTAATCGAGCAATGAAACGGAGAAGCTAGGCGTAACATTAATGGACAAGAAGAGAGCGGAGTGGGTCAGGAAACAAACGCGTGTTAAAAACATATTAGTAGAAATTAAAAAGAAACGGGTGTGGCCAGGCGTGGTAATGCGAAGGCAAGGTAACCGTTGGTCATCAAGGATGACGAAGTGAATCCTTAGAGATGGCAAGTGTGGCAGGAACGGCAGAAAGTTAGGTCGACAGATAAGATCAAGAAGTTTGCGGGGAGAAATTGGCCGCAGTTTGCACAGGACCGGGATAATTGGAGGTGTGTGGGTGAGGCTTTGGCCCTGCAGTGGCCGTTGACAGGCAGCTGATGATGGTGATGACTAAGTTTTGTTAGGTTTCGCGATGCTTTTCCAAAGATAGCTTACGTTTTGAGGGGTGAGAGAAAGCTTAGCCGGATTTTACAATGCGCTTCGGGTCGGTCGGCCCCACAAAAAGAAGATCCCAGGTTGGAAGGAGCCAGTGTCTCCTACTAGTGCCGCTGTTTCTTCTGCCTTGCAACACAAGTGCAGGCCGCGCTAATTTGTTTTTTGTTTTAGTAGCCGAAAAAGACTATCATATTTAAAATATTATAGTAACCGGAGCGCATAGCATTATGTTCCTTGGGCTAACATTCTAGCAGGTGCTGAAACCGGCTTCACTGTTCTGATACCCTATCTGCGGTAGTGCACCGTTTGGGGCAGTGTGTTTTTCTTAGAATATTTTGCTAAAGTCACAACGCGAAGCTTACTCTTAAACAGGTCGACTGTTAGTAGGCCACTGGGTGTGATAATGGCCGCAGAGGAGTGCACACGTCAGGTTTGTGAAGCGCTCCGTTGGCACGGTGAACCAGGTCCCGCTTGCGTGCAATAAGGCGTACATAGGACAATCGCGGCGTTGTCTTAAGCACAACCCGCTTTATACATAGTGACATTCGCAAACATGCCGATTCCGTGTTCCGAATTCATTGCTTGTTTGTGTATTCCAGTTTTTCCCGACACCACTGCACCGCCTTGCACTCCTTTTAAACCTTACTTTGTCTGCACGGCGTACCGTCGTTATTTTCAGCGTCCATTGTGCATAGATTTTCTCATTGACTGGCGGGAAGTTCGCAAGTTTTGCTAGTATGACGGTGCGCTTTAATGAAAGTTTTGTGACTAGAAATTTTTAAGTGGCTACGCTTGCGAAAGCACGCACCCGCCTGGCCTCCGCCTCATGTACACCCACTCGGTCATGGTACGCAAAAAGAGAACACAACTGGCAATTCTTTGCGGGTAATTCCTAAGAAGTAAAGACGAAAAAACATTCTGTGAATTTATTTATTTTATTATTTATTTATTTAAGGGTACTGCAATCCCATGCTTGAATTTTTTCAGGTGGGTACTAGGACAAAAAAAACCGTATAACACCAGGGAAACAGGTGGAACAATCACTCATATATCACATAGCAGGTAGCCATTTCGCATAGTAGGCAGCCATAACACAAGGCAAAAACGAACGATCACCTGCATAGTACGAACGTAAGCAAACATAACAAAATCATAAAGACGAAACATCACTCGCATTTTGCGAAAAGAAAGCAAAGCTAACACGCAAGGGAAAATATTTTCTATTCTATGCCAGACCAGCGGCAAAGGATGGTAAAGATTGTTCCAATCCTACTCCATTCCTGCGTGGTTCTGAGGAAAAGAGAATAGTTGGAGGAATCGTTGCAGGTACGGAAAGGAGCCATTGCACGATCATGTCGCCGTATAGTAGCGTAACCTAAAGAAATTGAAATAATTTTTGAAATAAATAAATAATGACAATGTCTACCTTGTAATGCCAAATAAAAATTTTATGTAGATATTTTATTCCTGATATACGGTTGTGAGGAGGTGCGTTTAAGAGATTACCCCAGGAGCCGGAGTAAGAAGTGAAGACAAGAAGCGCTCGGGCTGGGGGCGGAAGGCCCGCATTCCCCGAGGGGAAGAATGTGAAAGTGCGGATGCACGAGTGAATTTGCGCGGTTGGTAAGTTCGCGAAAGAGAGATCACACACACACACACAACTACATTAGATGCATTTATTCACAGACACGTATTCTTCTTTGTGTTTCGTTGTACTGATTGCTAGAGCGGATCTCAGCTTTGAAATTTCCTGTCAGTACTCGCTTTAAGCGGGTGCATTAGATTCTTTCTTCTGCTCACGCCCGATTATTCCCCCGTGGGTATGTGCCATTTAAGCGGCCAGGCAGCGCGCGCCCATCTCCCCCCTTTGCCAAGGAAGCCGAGGAGCGCGCGCACCCGCAGCTGTTGCTATGGCCGACGGCGGCGGAATGCGGACCACGGCGGCTGCAGGCTCCTTAAGAAGTGCAACTTAACAAAAGACACGCCGGGAAGAAGGGAGGAGGAAAGAAGAGGAGGCGGACGGAGGAGACAAGCTGAAGGCAGGAGGAACACGGCTCTTGGCGAGTTCTCTGCTGGACACGAACACCCAGGAGTCCTCATGGTCGAGCTACATTTCCCTCCTGGTCTCGTAGACTGGCAACGCTGTCTCTGCGCTGTTCTCACAGCAGCCTTCTTCCGGTAACTTCGAGCGCATGGGCAACAGCGCCGTGTCATCATTTGGAAGTAAAAAAAAAAACGGGGTTGGCACGGAGAGCGGGAGGAACGCGGTTCGGGGAGCGACCTGCCGGACACGAACGTTCGGGGAACCTCCGCTTCAAGCCGCACCTTCCCCGTTGACGACGAAACGATTTTCAACCGAGACCAGCCATGGGGCACACGGGCCGAATCCGACGTGTCGTTCATCGGCCGCAGCACCGGCATCGACAAGGGCATCGAGCCCAGCGCAACGAGCCCAGCGTACCGAGCCCAGCGTACCGAGCCACTCACCGAAAGAGACCCACACGTGAGAGCGAACTGTTTTGGGGGACGAATTTTGTTTTTAGGACATTTACTCTTTGGTCTAGCTCATTGGATTTGATTAGGTTAATGCTGATTTATCTAGTTTGTCAGTTATGTGCCCCGTAAGTACATAATGTCCCTGTCAGGAGCCAAAGACCTCGTCCTTCTCCGCCAGGTCAGATTAACACCTCCCCGTTTGAAAAAACAACTTGCTTTACAAAAAACAACTTGCTTCACAAAGCTGAGGAGGAAAGGCTTGGCGGAGAGGAGAGCGTTCGGCGACCGACATGGAACTAGAATATTTGCTGAACATTCGGAAAGGACTAGGACTGGCGGGTGCTGAGCTGAGGGAATGGTTGGAGAGATAGGCGAATGCTGATCGCGAAAGAAGTGCACTCGCGAGGGACGCTGAAGTCCGAAGGCTTCACCTCGTACTTGTCGCTTTAGACCGCGAGATAGAGCTCGTGGACAATTCATCCCAGCGTTCAATTGAAGAAACATACCGTGCAATGTTAGAGAGGGACAGTCACCTCGAGGGGAAAGAATGCGGAAAATAAGTAATCGATCTCCACGAACAAGAGGGAGAAGTTACGCGGGTCGCAGTCTCCGAGGAGGCCACGCGGAAAAAAGAGGATAAAGAAAAGAATTTTGAACGGACAGCCGCAGAGGTAGAAGCCGTGTTCCAGGCCCAAGAAGTTGCACGTGCTGAGTGGGGCATGCAGGAAGACGAGCCGCCTGCTGGCACGCATACTGTGAATGCGCGAGATGACATCAGTGGTGCACAGCCGTGTGACATGCGATCCGAGCTGATTGGCACGCTCTCTCGGTCAGAAAGCTTCGCTGGTGGATGCGAGACGAGAATAAATGAATCGGACAAAGATGTCCTGCAAAAGCACGTGGTCCCGGGCAAAAAGCTGTTGCTAGCCGAGAGTGACCAAGATTTGACACATTGCTTCCAGCAGAAGCGAGCACGTTCTCGCAAGGAAGTTCCCCCACGCGACGGGATTAAAGTTGCGCCGCACTCTGAGAGCTCACTTCACTGGGCTGAGGAGCGCGCGCGTGTGCAAAACAACGGGGCCAATGAGAAAGCACCGGTCTTTCAAGATACTGTTGCGGGAGTCATCATGCGGCACCCTCGCCAATGACAAATTGAGATTCCCTTCCAGAAGCCAAACCGACCACCTAGCGAAAGCGGCCCAATGGACGCGTCCAAAGAAGGTGAAGATGAAGTTACATGTCAACAAAACCCGATTGAAGACTGGGATTCAACTTGGCTAGAAATCGTATGCCTAGCGAAAAGGACAGATTTGGAGATACTTTATTTTAATAAAGGAAAGTGGTAGATTGTTGCGTAATAAATTCAAATTTTTGTACTCCGTCAATTGGGTGCGGGCTACTTGAGCTGCCTTGAACCAAGGCCAATCCTCTCAAGTGTGGAATATTTTCGCACAGTGGTAATTTTGTTGTTTGGTATAGTTAAAAGGTGTCTTTGTTGGTTTGGTTAGCACAATCTTGGTTTTGCTAATCTTTAGGTGACGCTTTCGTTAAGACGCCGTTTGAAAGTTTCAGCCAGTTTTTGTGTTCTTAAGCAGCTGTATTTTTAGTTTGTAATTGTGTGCTTGTTAAGTTGATTATTCTATAGATTGCTGGTATGTGCTCTCTAATTGAACCTGTGTGAACTGGTGACATCAGTGATAGGTGGTGTGGTGCATGTGCAATGACAGGACACTTTAGTGTGAGTGCCGAAAACCTTCTCACTGAAGTGGTTTCCCCCTAAAACACTTCTGATGTGGGAAATTGCGAGGAGGTGCGTTTAAGAGCCAGGAGCCAGAGTAAGAAGTGAAGACAACGAAGCCCTCGTGCTGGGGCCGGAAGGAAAAAAAGAGCACGCCGGGAAGAAGGAGGTGGAAGAAGAAGAGGAGGCGGACCAGAGGAGACAAGCTGAAGGCAGGAGGAGCGCGGCTCTCGGCGAATTCTCTGCTGGACGCGAGCGACCATGAGACCTCAAGGCCGAGCCACATTTCCCTCCTGGCCTCGTAGACTGGTAACCCCGTCTCTGCGCTGTTCTCACAGCATGCTTCTTCCGGTAACTGCGAGCTCACGGGCAACAGCGCCGTGTGATCATTTGGATGTGAAGAGAAAGAAAACGGGGTTGGCACGGAGAGGGGGAGAAACGCGGTTCGGGGAGTGACCTGCCGGGAGCGAACGTTCGGGGAAACTGCGCTTCGAGCCACACGTTCCCCGTTGACGACGAGACTACTTTCAACCGAGAACAGCCACGGATCACACGGGCCGAATCCGACGTGTGTTTCAGTGGCCCCAGCACCGGCATCGACAAGGGCATAGAGCCCAGCGCACCGAGCCCAGCGCACCGAACGACTCACCGAAAGAGACCCCACACGTGAGAGCGAACTCTTACGAGGGAAGAATTTTGTTCTTGGGACATTTAGTCTTTGGACTAGCTCGTTGTACTTGATTAGGTTAATTCTGATTTATCTAGTGTGTCAGTTAAATACACGTTGTCCCTGTCAGCAGCCAACGGCCTCGTCCTTCTCCACCAGGTCAGATTAACACCTCCCCGTTTGAAAAAACAACCTGCTTCCCAACGTTTTTTTTTGAAAGTGAAGTCAAGTTATCTCTGTCCAACAGATGAGTTACCTAGGTTCGTCTATAACTGTTATATATGCAGCGAACTGCTTTTTGTATTTTTTCTACTTCATGAATGTGACTTTAAGTAAAAAGTAGGGGTGTGCGAATATTCGAAACTTCGAATATTCGATTCGAATTTTTCGATATTCGATTCGATTCGAACGACACTTTTATGGTTCGAAATATTGAATCACCAAAACTGACAAAAAAAATTCAGAGCGTGTCTCAGCAGCAAAGTCGCGAAGCATATACACGGCGAACGGCACGTGCTTTCGTAGACTGTATCGGGTTGTTGTTTTCTGCTCGCGAAAACGCTCTGCGCACGCCCAACGCGCGCTGACACCGCCGGAAAACCACCCCCGCGCTGCGCGCGGCGTGGCCGGCGGCGTTAACATGGCGTCGGCTCCAGCCGCGAAGTGGCGCGGGCGTTCGAGCGACCGTTTCTAACCGCTCTTTAAAATGCGGCTCAAGGAGACACAAAGTTGCTTGTGCGGTAAAGGAGCTGATAATGCATGCGAAAACGGTACTATAAAACAATCCGCGCCGCTAGGAAAGCGCCCGTAAAATATTTGCCTGGGTGCTAAGCCTAACCATCTCCGGCGGTGCCAAGCCGGCTGTCTCGATCTCATCGCAAGTAGTCAGGCTCCTCCATTCTGCCGCGCGCGTCGTGCGTCATTTTCTGACCATGGTAGGCGCTACCGCGCGCCCGCGGGCGTGAAAATACAGTGCTCGCAGAGCCGAGGCGAGCGAATCGCGTGCAGCCACTAGTGTCTCAAGTGAGCGGCTGCTTTCGGTATCTGGTGGAGTCGTGATGAGCAGGTGGTTGCCACTGCTCCCCGAACATGTCGAGCAGTTAACCTTTCTCCATGTTAACATTTAGTGAGTGCTAACGTGTTGAGTGCAATGGTATTGTGTAATTTCTAATTTTACTTTGTATGATTTGTTGCGTAATAAAGTTGCAGTTTTTTTCTCTCTCTAGATGGTGAAAACTTTAATTTTACAAAAAAAAAATAAGTATTCGTATTCGAAAAATATTCGAGAAATATTCGATTCGATTCGAACTTTGTTTTTATTATTCGAATTCGCTTCGAAATTAAAAAAAATTAATATTGGCACACCCCTAGTAAAAAGGATATCAGATCACATCGACATAATCAAGTATTGGCAGCAGTATTAATTGGTATGCAAGTATACGGACCGATGGAGCTGAAAGTCTCAAACTCCTTCGTAAAAACAGTAGCTTCTGGTTAACCTTGAAGGTTACTACGTCAATGTGTTTTGCCCGGTTAAGATCGTTTGCTACCTACAACCTAAGATATTCGTAGGATCCAACCTAGAAAAGAATAAAATTGTTTGTAGAGTATTGACAATTTATTTGTTTTTTTAGAAGTGGACATGTGCACCGTTTTTGTGTTTTTAAAAGTTATTGACATTTGCCAAGCCTCGCACCAAGAAACAACATTGTTTAACGAATCATTTAACGAAACTTGGTCCTTCGGGTATTGGATTTACAGTAAATAGTGCAGTAGTCCGCATAGAGCGGATATTTGCAGGGATATCATTTACTGTGTTGTTAATAAACAAAATAAATAGAACGGGACCCAGAACCGACCCTTGGGAGACGCCATAGTCAACGGCAACCGTCTGAGAGGAATAATTTTTGAAAACTACAGACTGCTTCCTGTTTTTAAAATAGGCTCATATCCATTTGGTAAGTTCATCATCCCCGGAAATTTCTTTAATATGTATACTAATTTCTTATGCGAAATTTGTGCACTATTTTATTGCAAGTATGATAAAAAGTGAACACGAACAAGCCCTTGACAGCCACTGTTTCATGTGGGGACGAGCAAATATAAGCAACAAGTATTCGGCACATAAGAAGTACTCACTGGATTACCACGCGCTTTCCAGCGCTACTATGATAAAGCGCCCGCACTATTACATACCGATTAGCGCGCATGCATCAGAAATTTCGCATCTAGTGTTGGCTGGCTTTTAGTTTCTATGGAGGTGGTGTCGGAGCAGCAAGGTGACTGTTTCTTGAAAATGTGGTGGCAGTGAGCCTAATATCTAGGTTGTAGGCTACAGTACTAGGTGAACATGTGAACATTTCCTGGGTGACAACATCTCCATCTTTTTTTGCTTCTTACATTATTTGAACAAATCGCAGATGATGACATATTGTTGATTCTAGCGGACCAAGACCGCCAGCCACAAAATAAAGGCCTTTACTTGCGCCAGTTTCCATTTCTTCGCTACCTGATCAGTGGCTCAAAGGATAAACCAAAGATAACTGCGGTTATTACCACAGGCAATGATCGGGGATGCCAGTCATATCCACCTTTGCCCTTTTTGGCCGTGCAAGCCACACCGAGGCCAGCTCTTTCGAGAGTGGCTACAGTTGTGATAAAAAAGCCGCAGCCATTGAAGAATCTGCCATCTATTAGGCTCCCTTCGCTGAAAAAAAACATGCTTCCGCGCACACAAAGGGCCTGTTCGATACGCTTTTTCAGAACTCAGGCATTCCTGTTAACGTTTAAACGGGCCTGCACACTCGCCATGAAAAAAAAAAATCTTGCGCAAGTAAACACAAATGTGAAAAATATCTTAGTATTCTAATGAACAAAATCAGTGAACAAAAACATTGGAACAAAAAAGTGTTCTAATGAACAGAGAACGCTAGTCATGCAGACAGATATTCTCACGTAGCAAAAGACGGCGAAGCTGTCTTCAAAAGAACGCAAGTTTTTTGGAGCAAACTTATGCTCCCCTAACATCTCAACAACTCAAAGAATACAGAGGCGGCGAACAGGCAATCAACAAAGTGACGTGCGCGGGGGGTGTGTCGGTATTCGAATGGCCCGGCGTCTGCTCGGCGAGCTTTTTTCCTTTGGCGTGATGGTTTCTCGGTCTGTCGAATTACATCGAGAACACATGAGATCGCACACATAACACAGCCGGGCACGGCCGGGCTGTAAAACCACAAGACATACATAAACAAATTAATGCAATTGTTGGGGCAATATGGCAGCAGTGTGGTTTACTTGTGTACATTAAATTTGCAGAGCCAAGAATTCGATATATAATAAACAGTAAACTAGCAGTGCTGGCAAGGGTTATAGGCAGTGATCGATACCTTCGGCAATGATTGCTACGTCTCAGATATTTTATGTGAGAAGCCGCAAGTCCCACTGCGAGTTAACAAGCTTGAGAAACAAATTTAGTACCACCTTCCACAGCGCGACATCCCTACACAGCAATTTGTCGGCCCGCTGGCTCTAATTACCGCTGGATGTTGTAAAAAACTCCCTATCGATAAAGCCGGTCGTCGTCCTGATGAGCAGCTCAAAGAGCGCCCTGCGCTGCGTCAACAGACGCGTGTATCGCGCAAATTCGCCCTGTATTGGTTCAGGCGAAATGCACTAGAGCTTTTCATCAGACGGAAGTGGTGTGTATTCCTATATTTGAAAAAAAAAACGTTCTAAATAGGACGTTTTCGCAGAGTAAACTATCGTTCTTTGTAGCATTGAAGCGGTAGGACTAATACGCCATTACATGGCCCCATGTCTGTTTTATGGGACTGCACACGTGTTTTTTCTGGCTATTAAATAGTTCATCAGTGTGTAAGCTCGAACAACCGGCGGGCTGTTATATTTCGTATTTTTTTGTAGGCGTCCTCGTCCCCTCACACCATGTCAGAACAGCTCGAGATAGCCTACTCAGCTATCACGAAATAGTGACCCATTTCCGCCTGGCCCACCTTGTATATCCCCCTACTCACGTCAGTCTCGAAAACTTGCAAGAACGCACCAGGCACCTTCTGCAGACAGGCAGCCTCCCCTGACGCGCGCTGCTCCATCGCATTCACCCGTCTTTATTTCCCTCCCCAAACTGCCCATCATGCAGCATTCCCGCCACCTTATCCCACACCATGTGGACTTGTCCCGAGGAGCACTGGAAAAGGGCGATGGGCAGAAATTGAACTGACTCGACTAGCTTGGAAAAGACGTTATAGTAGTGAACAAGAACAGGTTGACAATTATTTTGGGGGGTGGGGGGGTGGACGTGATGATCATGATGATGTTGACGGGGATATATTTATGTGTGCACCTGGTTAGTACAACTAACCATGAAGGATTTAGTAGTTCTTTGGGTATTATAAAAAAATGAACTTAAATTGCCACATAACTTTACAAAGATGGCTCAAGTGCACCGTATATTCCAATAAAGTATCACAAGTAACAGAAAACGTGAAAACGTAGCGCTACACAGCGTCAGTCACCAATATGTGATAGATAACTTCCGTTTTATAGAACCTATCATATAGCACCATCACTATTTCGGAAACATCTATATTATAGGTTTTATTGCAATTTTCACACATTGTCCCTTATACCGCAGGAGGTTAGACGGAAAAAACGGCTCGTGTATCGGTAGTCTCCTTACTTTCCTCTGGGGGAACAGAATTATTGTTGAATGTTTGTCATGAAATGGACATTTGTTTCGGACATGACAAATTTATAAAGTGCCAACACTACATTATTCTTCAGTGATCATTTCCCTATCTGTGAAGCATTACCGGTTGGGCACTACAGCTTTCCAGCGGTATGCTCAGCTCAAAAGCTGTGAGCTTTTCCTTTGTAATATTCCGGCGAACCTTGGGGCAAATGTGGACATTGAAAGTTTCCCACAATTCTCACACAAGAACATGCTTACGTGCACGCGTGCAGTCACCGTTCCAGGTTATTACGCTGCGGTTGATTGCGAATATGAGGCCTGTGCGATCTTAGAAAGCGCGCTGAGTAATATTATCGCCGAACGGGGAGCGTCTGGGGATAAAAACAGTGCCCGAAATTTCACTCCCTTTCATAGCGTCACCTTCAAGTGGTAGGAAGGAAGCGGTGGCGTTATTTCTGCAGCTCGATATCACCAATGACCACCTGTCACAAAATGTGGTCAGCCATAAGGTCCTTTTGCGGCTCAGTAGCACAAAGCTGCCCTTTCAGATGTCTTGCTGTTGCCCTTGCAGAGCCAGGAAGAACTGTTGCTGACGACTTTTAAAGATGGTAATTCAACCAAGTGCCGAGACTAATTGCGTTGAATATACAGGGTCCTCCCAGTTGGCAAACAACAAAGTGCAGAAAAGCTTCTCCGCCAGCATCCGCAACTTGCCTGCACGTTCCCTATCAATGAATTCCAATGTACACTCACAACCTACCGTAACAAAACGGCTCCCGGGCCTGATTGCACCATGTATGCCTTGCTGAGGAATCTTGGTTCAACGGGTACTTCCATCCTTCTAGCTTTAATGAACACTTTCTGGATTGAGGAGGCTATTTACGTTTCTTGGAAGGCAGCGCTACTCAGTGGAATTCATAAGCCCCGCAAGACACGACTGTCGCTTGAGTCTTTTCATCGAGAAATGAACAAGCTGCTTGTGCAAGATTATGGAGAAAATGATGGCGGCAAGGCTTCGATGGAGACGTGACGTGACCCAAGAGTTCGCTGAATGCACGTCGGAATTTTGAATGAAGGGTTCTGCAATGGATGCCGTACTTGATATTGTGACATTAGCAGAGAATGGGCGCAGTTGTGGCAACATCAGAATTGCGGTCCTCTTGGATATAAAACGCGCGTTGGCACTGCCAGCCCATTCAAGTCCTGCATAGTATGATGGAAGTAGGCATACACGGACGAGTATTGCGCTGGATACAAGAATACCTTAGCAACCGAACACTTCTTATGGGGACTTTTGATAGCCGTAGTGCGAGCACATTCCTTCACAGGGCGTCACACAGTGCAGTGTCGTCAGTCGTTTCCTGTTTAATTGTGCCATGGGAAACTTACCACTCCGGTTTCCACCAGGTTTGCTGCGTTCCATTTACCGCCATGATGCCTGCATATAGACGTCGGGTCCAGATGCGTCCTTCAATTCATCTTACAGGAACGTTTAACTACCGTCCAAAACTTCCTAAAAGAGTGCTAGAACCTAATTACACGCCAAGACAGGTGTGTCGCCTTTCATGGAAAGCACTTGGTCAACCAATTAAAACTGTAAAAGAGCATCGCTTCCTATACGTTACAGTAGATTGGCAACTTTCGCAAGCCTCACACATCAAGGTGCTTGAAGGAATGGTCAATAGAGTTAATTTTCCTCGTAGGCTTACAGGGACATGGCGGGTTGGACGTTCATCATCCCTACTAAACGTTCACTCTGCACTAATTAGGCGAAGAACTTCGCATTGAGCGCGAATTCTTCAGGGGCTCTCAAACACCGCGGGAAAATACTTTAAGACTGTTGGCAAGGAATCGGCGTGTCTGCGTAGGCGTTCCTCGACCATCGTCAAGTTCTATTGTAATTGCTGAAGCTTGCTAACCTCCCTGCCAAGGGGTGCGAAGTATAGAAACGTGCCAGTCTTTTTTCGATTAGCAACCCAGGGTGATCGTCATCACCCTAATCCAGGTCTTCTCGAAAGAAAACGTTGTAGGATGCAGAGAACGCTTGAGAGCAATAAAACCATTTTACCTATTTATGAGGTGTCGCCAGTAACTCTACGTATCCTTGGCTACTTTCAACTCATATTATTGGGTTGTCCGCCCAGTGTGTTTTCCGAAAAGGGGCTATACCTACCTTCGCAGCGCAGGAACTGCCTCTTTGTTAAATATATATGCAACTCTAGCGACGCCAGCAATATTTTCTTCATCAGCGCCATCATCATCATCACTGGGGCCACGACGGAAGCGGACGGAAGCGGCCATGCAGATTGAACGAGACTGCGCCACTAGGCGGTCACTCGTCTCCGCTGCTTCTTCCAGTTCTGGTCGGGCCCGCTCTTCAATAAAATGTAGGAAGCCTCATCCATTCTTACCGAGTCTGCTTCTTAGACACTACTCCGGCATCACTCATGCCTACTCAGATTGGTCTTGCCTAGTAAACTCATCCACGGCTGCGTTTGTTATACCAACATTGTATTACGTACACAAAATTAGGCTGTTCTATTATACTTCGTCAACTCTGCCGGAAGTTTACGTTGTTCTGTTGGCACTGATGTTCTTCTGCAGTGTTGGAGTTCCTCCAAACTGGTTGGTTCTCTCCAACTCCCAAGCAGCGCTAGTATCTATGAAACACACTTGCCAAGCCTTCAATGATTCTTTAGTATGTAAAACTATAAAAGCATTCACTACACACTCTGGGGTGCGCCAGTTATGTTTTTCAATGTATATTTGTTTTTCAACTGTCATATTCTTGCCAACGCTGCTTCAGATGCAGCAGCAAGTGAAGCACATCAGTTTTCAACCACATTAAACCTGTCCCTGTACATTCCAGATTTCAGACCTAATTAAGCGGGACCTTGTGATAGCCTTTGTGGCACTACTTATTTTCTCGGACAGTCACAAAGTAGGCTCGTCTTTGAGGTTGATACTTTTTGTAAATCCAAATTCCAGTACCCACATCCAGAGGAATAGAGATACTTATACACCGCCTAGACATCGGCACTGCTTACGCAAAACACCTTCTTCACAGAAATGGCAAAGATCAAAGCGCATGCTGTTTATGTGGTCATCCTGATGAAATTTTGTTCATGTCGTTTTAGAACGTTCTCGTCATGACGCCTCCAGGCGGCGTTTCAAAACTGTGCTAATATCTTGAAACAATAGGGTGTTTAACCTAGCCAAAGTCCTCAGGCCATGGTGAACACCAAGTACGCAACGGCGTTCGTTTCTTGCCCGTAATCTGTTCCTAGAGCATAGCCTCATTATAGGATCTTATTTGTTTAGAAATGGAACTCTATCTTTTGCCTAACAATCTTCTTAGAGCCTACCAACAGTACTAGTTGCCAATACATTTTTTTTGTTTTTAATTGTGCAGTCTCGTTCTCCCCTTAATCTGTATGGTGTATCGTATCTTATCTAGTATGTACGTTGTACTTTAAATTTATTTCTGACCTGTTTTGATTATACAACCTTATGCTGACAACGCTTGTTCCTCTTACAATTCAAACTACTGTCCAAGCACTTGCTTCTAGGCCAAAAATGTGTATTCAATGTCTTGTGTGCACTTGGCTGTAGCTTGTTCTAAGACTATTCACCACTAAATGAACATTGCAATGACTTCATAGGAAGTGTTCACGTTTACAGAACCGTGCAATAATATTGGCCTGGTTGCAATGTATTCTTAAGAATATTTACCTTACGTGAGAAGGAGTAGCCGGAATTTATATATCGGGCCAACCTCTCCTTTTTTTCTTGTAGTGAAGAAGAATCTTATAGCTTCTGGGCACAGAATATACATTCCTGGTAACTCTCACAAAACTCGGGTTGAGCTCTTGTCTAATTAGTTTACTTAAGCAAGGCCTAATTATGCAAGAAGTAGTTAGCTTAATTCACAGTAATTATTTAATGTATAGAAGACATTCTGAATTCGATTTTAGTTTTGTGGTTAGGATGGTTAGTTACATAAATACAATAACTTTGGTTACATTTGTTCAGCAAATAAAAAAAATCATATTACTTATCTGCTTATATAATGCTGCAGGAGCGACAAACTACGTGAGAAGACAGAGGCGATGTCGCTCCGTACTCGCTGTTTCCTTCTATACCACGCGCGTGCACTAACATCTTGGCCGTCGCTTCACCTGAGTGATACACGGCATGATGTATTGTCATTCTTAACTTCTACCCGAGTATAGAGCATTTTTAAATCAGTATTCCCGGTTCTCAAGCATTCCTGTCTTATGCCTGTTTCACTATATGCGGCGCTCGAGCAAGAAACAGAGCATCATAAAGGGGATAATCCGCCCTAAGACGATGACACACAAGCAAGATAAGACAGGACAAGTGCTGTTATCTTTTCTTTCTTGTAGGCCGTCGTGTTAGTGCGGTGTTAACCCCTTCATCATGCCCTACCATATAGCCCACCAAGCCATCCTCAAGAAACAGGGGCCATTGGACATAAATTTGTGCACTTCGTTTATTGAAATAAATCGCCATTAGTTTTAAAGGTTTTACGGGACAATTGTACGGCTATATTCAAATGTGGACGCATTTACGCCATCATAAACAATCAAAATTTGTGTTTTCCATTCGTAGATATAGGTCGCACACGCTTTTGTTTGAAAGTATTTGCATGTATATCAAAAATTATGGTGCCGATATTTCCGTCGTCAGATACCTAAAATGTTGTCTTGGCCACCTATTTTCGGCGCCTAAAACGGGCTTTTTAAATGCTTACCATTATGGCCTATAAATATCATACGCATTCCACGTCGATCACAGGTTAAGGTATACGTCGCAGGAACAACTCAAAAGGTGAGTGAGGCCTGAGAAATTACCGCGAATACACTGATCGCCCATTATTTCCGCTCTAACACCACCTTTTGGCAAGTGACATTTAAACCACCAAACCACGCCGGAGTTTCCTTATAAAGCTACAACAGTAAGGCTGCCCGAGCTAACAAGTTTCGGCAAAGCGGGCTGAGGTGGGGTTCACTATGTTTGTATAGCAGAGTGTGTGGTAAGAAAATTCTATCGGTAGCTAAACCGAACGTGAGAACAGAAAGCATCACCTGTGCCGATCATGCCTTTGAAAGGGTGGCCATTTGATGCGTAGTTATTGCAGGCGCAAGCAGGGACAACAAGGAAGAGGCGAAGGCAAATACAATGGCAGACTGAGGTGTTAACAAAATGCACAATGCGTGCACAAAAAACAGAACCCCAGCAAATTAAAGATCAAGAGAAAGCATACTCGAGCAGTTGAACATGAAAAGTGTTAAAAACTAGTAAACCTAAAATCACAATAACTCATTTTTTTTTCTGGGAGGAAAAATGGACCGCCGAGAGAAAGCTGCTCATTAAGGAAGTTCACGACGTTTGAGGCCCTACACACAATGTGGTAGCACCAAAACAGCTGCAGATAATGCATAGTGAAGTGCATGAGAAAGACAGAGAGAAGGTGAAGTAAAGTTTCTTTTAAAAAGCTGGGATCAAACAAAAAGAAGAATGCATAGACGATTGCTCTACTCCTTATAAGGAAATTGATGCGCAGCGCTGACGGCAGTCTTCTCGGTCTAGGCGCATATCTGCTACAACTCGTGAACTGATCGCGTGACCAGCGAACGCATGTCGGCGCTCGCTATTCTGATGCTGTCTCTCAGCGCCTTGCCACGCGATGCGAGCATGTCGTTGCAAATCGTGTTTGAACCTGCCTCGCAAATGTCACCTGGTTCGGTGCGCAGCGAATGTACCAGCGCCGCTCTTTCCAGCGCTTTCACACCGGGAAGCGCGAAAGCAAGGGCGCTCCTAGTGGCGACGAATGCGAAAATGTGAGGGGCGGGCAGTGAGAGAGATGACATAGCCGCGTGTGCCGCCCTTCCCCTGACCCTTTTGCAGACTCTCCACTCAATTTTCTTTCTGCCTTTGCTGCTTCGGACGATCACTCGGGTATGCAGACGGCAATGGACACCGACTTCGCCACCGCGAAAGCCCGGTCCCTGGCGCCACAGGTTTTCATGAACCGTGAACCTAAAAGAGGTTCACGTTTTCAGAGACGTACAGAAAAATCTTGTACATTTACATTCTGTCAACATATCTACACGCACAAATGTTTGTAGAAGAAATTAATAATCAATAAACCGGCGTAAGCACATACATCTTATATGGCGTGTACACAAACTACTCTAGTGCATCTATGTGCGCATGAAGGGTGTTTGATCACGTTAAAATCTTAAGTCTCGATAAAAAAAAGACTGCTATACATTTAACGAAATAACAAAAATAGAGCGGGAAGAAATGAACATCCACACAACGCTGGGAACACAGCGGGAAAATGCATATGCAAACACATGTACTAGAACACAAAGGCAGGAACTACATATTTTTTCAAACTAAACAACGTAAAACAGTCAGCTAAGCCGAAAACAAAGTTTTACTGTTTTGGAGTACAGCGTAAAAACAAAGCTTAACAATGCAAATATTTGCATGGCTATTCGACACACTAAACTCCTGAAATAATAAACCAGTCCGGATATGCACAGCTGTGACGGGGAACGAGTAGTCACCTTTCAAGGAATGCTTTTCCTGGCAACGTTGCCTTTGGACGTCGAAAATGACAACTCTGGCCATAGCAGCACAAGCTCGGGCCATAGGAGTCCTACCTAACGCTGCCATTAGGACAACGCACGATCACGAAATACAAAAACCATCATTATGTCCAACAAGCAGCTCTGCATCGCCGGACGCACTCTTTCATACCCTCCTTTATGAAATGGACAAAAACAACGAAACACCGTCTGCCCCAGCAGGACTCTGCACCTGCTCCCTCTCCATTATGTACAAATTTCTGCGACCATTAACACCGGAGAAGCCACGTGGTACACACGCAAACACGATGTTATTTATTGGTTCACAAAAATGTGGAAGACAAGGGTACTACTGCTCCCAGTCACGGGGTACACTTGAAAATAACGGAGTGTAACGGAGAGTAAAATAGGGGGGAGAGCATAGGATACAAGATAGAGGTGTACACAGATGGGGGTAGAAAGTGGCCATGCCGCTGCTAGAGGGAACCGTTACTGGAAAAAGTGGTCTCCCGACGTCTTGGACGACGATGAATGATTTCATTTCATGTGCCAGCGTTGCGCCGTAAGACGCACTGCAAGCTGCAAATTCATGAACATAAAAGACTTCTCTTTTCTTGCCCGCGGGCCGTCGAAATTGTCCGGCTGTGAGTCAGCGCCGATGCGGAATAATCTAGAGGGGTGTGCGCGCGAGCAAAGACAACATGCATTCGAAAATCGAGGTATCTTCCACGCTCGTTCGACATGGTGCTTTCGCAATAAAGCTTGGGGTTTTTCTTCCTGGAAAGCAGGCCTCTCAGGAGCAGTCTCTGCTTATATTACCGCTCCTCTTTACAGCTGCAGTTTTACTCGCATTTTTCACTGGCCTTTGAATTTACTTTAGTCGTAAAGGTTAGCTTCGCTACCGTGCTCTAAATTGACGAATAATCGTGATCACATTGCGGGCCAGCAACTGCTTCACTAAGAAATATCTCCAGAGAGACTTTAACTAGGATGTTTTGCACTTCTTATGTCTATCAAGAGTAAAATAAGATTTTACTATTGCTGATTTAACTACTCTTCACTATTTACTACCCCATCACTGATAGCCAAGATGGGTAATCATAAGCACTATTCTAGTTTGCTCCAACAGCTGTTTCTGGAAGCGTTCCACGTGTTTTCTGTCTATACTCCCTGCTATACTATTAGCAATAACAGTATGGCAAGCGAAAATAAAATATTGTTTCGCATCGCGGAAAAACACCCTGTTGAATAAAAATAAACCCTTGGCGATGAATTAAGAGCACAACAGTTAGGAATGGTCGCATGTTGACCAGTACGTTCCGCTGGCGTTGAAAATCACAGTATTATCGTTAAAACCGTTCTTCTGTCTTTGAACGTCCTGAACACTTTTTTCTGCTACTCCCAGGTTTCAAGTGCATTTTCTACTCCAATTAATTGTGAGAAATTCAAAGCGTGTTTTGAATTATTTTGTGGTGGTTGGCAGCATTTATTAGTTGGATGCTCTCCCCTGCTTTCCTGTACCCATTTCAGACTTCAAATGAATTTATGTGTTTGTGTGTTTTCATACATACCGTCCTTAAAAACAATGTACAATTGTTCGGTTCAAAAAGCGAGTATAACTAGCCTTTTTATATGGAGTATTCTGATTCACATTCACAACAAAGCAAGGTTACAGAGTTTTTTAAACAACCCCAAGGTGTAAAACCTCAAGTATAAAACATGTGTGCACGTCTTTTCTTTTCAAAACGTGTAAGTAAACGCTTTTTTTGCTCATAGAAGACACATTTGTTCTGTTGCAGAATGCTTGTTTTTCAACTAGAATTGTAAAATCAGAAGGGCGTTCAAAAACAAATTGTCAGCAAACATTTAAAATGAAATGTGGCGGTGTTGAAGCAAAATTTTACGACTTCAACAAGTGTCATAGAAACTGAAAATAAATGTTTTTTTTTCTGAGAGCGGATCTTTTACACAAAGATGCAGCGAAACCATCCATCACTCAAACATATAGCACAAGGTATCTCTAAAACGAATGAGTAAAACTTGCGCGTTTCGCTGTGGGTGAGTCGGATTGCTACAGTAATGTCGAAAACGAAGAACAGCCAAGTAGAAGCGACATACTCTGTGTTTTGTGGCTAACATGTCGTATTAGAGCCCGTCACCTGTGCAATTTTGACGTAAAGTTTTAGCACCGCTAGGAACCTAGCGCATGCGCCTATCTCAGATAAACAGAAAGAAACATCGTCAACTGAATTGGGGTTTCGACGCGAATCAGGACTGGGTACGCACTGTACCAGCAAATAGATGCTTACCATTGAGGCAACGCTTCCACAAAACCCCGAGTGCAACACACCACACCAGCATACGTGCCGCGGCGTTTCTTTGACAATAGTAATCTTTTTTGAGTTCCACACACATACAGCCACACGCGAAAAACCTACAAGAAAATCGGCCATAAATAACTAGCAGCGTTATAGTAAAGTAACTGCCAAAAAAGGCGTCAGTGAAGTTCTTCATGCATTGAACCCCGGAGCAACACTTTCAGAAAAGAGGGGCCAAGACAAGTAGCCAAATTTAGCGAGACGATAACACACTGATAATATAGCAATAAAACTGCGAGTGTACAAATTCGGAATACGAGGCAATATACATGGGAACAGGACAATTTACTCGACACTACAGCAATCCAAGAATTTGGAAGGGCGTAGAAGCAGATGGTGCAGTCACATTCATCGCATCTGCCAAAAGACCACAGCCTTTCGCCTAGGCTGACATGAACCATCAAGCAGCGTGTCTGGTGTGGTAAGGAAAGCAGGCCAGTATTTATAGCAGTCTTGCCACCCAAGCAAGCAAAGGAATTATAATGTTCCTAATAAATTTACATATGTGACCAAGCAACACAACGAAGTTCTTACTACTGTGGGCCGATATCAACAGCAACTGCAAAGCATAATGGCTAGGTTATGAGGGAGGCTGTATTACGGGGTATTCTGGACCCGTACGTCATGGACGACACGCACACACAGAAATCACTAAAAATTGATAAATCATTCACTTACACCTTTTTTCAAATATACTCTTCGTCAATGTAGCCTATTCAGGGTGGGGTTACAAATTTTGTATCGTAGCACGCCCTGCACTATCAGCGGGGAATGGAGACGCTGTTTCAAGAGACACATATTCCGAACTCGTGACGATCAAAGGATTGAAACAGGATGGCAGAACACACAAGATACTCTAGGCAGCGGGAAGGGTGTTCTCAGTGAAGCGGAGTACAACTGTACGCAAATGCCTAAAACATTTCATTTCAAGACTGCAGGGCGAGTAGATGTTCACTTTAAAAATAACAGATTACCGCAAAACTCTTACATCGCCTAAGAGGTCACATTGCCGTCCCGTCATACGGAGCTAGCGTGGAGTGCGACCAGCTTGCAGCAGAGATGCCTTCGTGCCGACAACCAACAGGAACCTTCGATGCTAGAACAGCGATGATAGAGGATGCAGCACACTGGCGTGCTTACAAAATGAATACTTTACCGAACAGAGAAATATTCTCAGCATGGCCCGAATACTCCCTGCCCCAGCCTCGGAAGGAAGACCTTTTTATATTTTTATTGCAATGGTCAAAATGCCTTCGTTGTGCTGGTGCCAGGCAACAAAAGTACAACCACAAAAACACCATTGACATGTCCTGTGACAAAGCCAGTGCACGCTGTGTCGAAAAGAGTGAAGGAAAGGGGAGACCAGTGTGCGTCCGCCGGTTGTAGAGGGATTGTTCTAGAAGCCTCGTGCTAAGTTGATCAAGCCAACAGAAGAGTAATAATAATCCTCTAATTAGGAATGGCGCGGCTGAACGAAGAAGGGAACTCGCATGCACACTCCTGCCCAACCAGCACATTATGACAGGTAGCTAGAGAGCACTATGCGGGTCTCCAAAACGTGTTCTTTCACTTTGATTAACCTGACACGAATAAAGCGGCTAGCCGCCAGACCATCCAGAACTTTGCAGAAAAATGAAATGCACTATTGTGACTATCTGGGCGTGTTGTTTTAACATGATTAGGAGAAGACAGCGCGGTTTACACACGGACAAGCACTCGTGTGGGTCGAGTATTCTTCTCTGTGTCCGTGTGTAAACCGCGCTGTCTTCTCCTAATCGCAAGAACTTGAGTTTACCACTAGGCCACGTTTTTGTGGGAGAAATCAGTTTATAATAATATTACGCGGAAAGGCTCAGTAAGAATAGTGCATTGACAGGTTTTATATTGCAACAGGCGCAGTCCAAGTAGCAATGATCCCCAAGTCAAGCAAGGCGGCTGCGAAAGAGCGTGACCGACTGTTTATCTTCCTCGTCGTTTCGCGTATAGCTCCAGGCGCATATCCGGCATGGCCCAGGCACATACCCGCATGGTCTTTAGTGGCGTGAAGCATGTTGTTGTGCTGTATCTTCCTCCTAGCTTGTCTCCCAAATGCCTCGGGAACATAACCTCCTGGTGGAAAAGAACCACTTCAGCGCTAGGAAGCAGGGAGAGTAGTGTGTAAATTGGTTACAGGCTGCCGTCGTCCAAGATGAACTATATATGTTTAACTGGGCAACTGAAGTGATGAACACGTTGGCAACTTACTAAGGAGATCTCGTATGTCACATCTGCAACTTGGCGCGAAATACGGTGCGGACCGCTGTAACACTAAAAAAGTTTTTGAGACAGTCCCGGTCGAGGATTGGGAGACCATAACAGAAACAGTGTTCCAGGGGAATGGCTAAAGCTCCTGTGGCAGCGATCGTAACGGATCTTTAGCGACGTTTGGGGTGCTCAAAGTTTTGCACGAACGACTTGCCGTGTGACGTGGGCCTTTGTGATTGCTTCGTTAGCATATTAGAGAAGCAGAGTGTCCATCAGTAATGTCTCATCTCATCCGTAAAGCAGACAAAAGGTGGAGAATCCGGTCGTGTCATGGTGGCAAGATATGGAGGCAAAGGTTATGTAAGGGATTGCATTGTCCAAATCTCGGTGTTAAAGCAGACACGTACATCGAGAGCATGTCCGTGAGTGTTCAGTTAAGGCGTTCATGAGACCATTTGTTTGAGGATGGCAGGCAGTCACAATCTCGTGGGTGGTAGAGCAGGAACGAAGAATGTCGGTGACAGGACAGAAAGCATAATCCTCAGTCGGAAATAAGTTTTCGAGGGGCTCCATGGCGGAGAATGACACCACGGAAGAGATAACCTGTAGCGCCAGTCGTCCAGCTTGTCGGAAGGGCACGGAGTAATGGCGAAACTCATGGTATCATCATCATCACCAGGTTATCTACGCCCACTGCAGGGCAAAGGCCTCTCCTGTTATTCTCCAATTACCCCGGTCCTGTGCTAACTGCGACCAATTTATCCCCGCAAACTTCTTGATCTCATCTGCCCATATAACTTTCTGCCACCCCCTGCAACGCTGGCGTAGAGTTAGAGCATCCGTGGTTCGAATCCCGGTGCCAGACAATTCCCACCGGGTTAAAAAAACTCCACGTATTGATGGAACTGCAGAAGGGGGCGTGGGGTGCCGCCTGATGCCGGCCACCATTGCCTGTAACGCACTCCCTCACCAGAGCAGGATTGGCCACCCTGGTGTAATAACGGCCACAACCTCCAATGAATACGCCAATAAACGCATGGTATAATCCGTAGCAACCGACACTAATTTCTTCGCTTAGGTAGGTTCAGGAAATGAGCCGACTCCGTAAGTCGACTCACTAAGTCGACGCCATGATTCAGTAAGTCAATGATTGATTAAGTCGACGCCCACCTGATGTAACGGTTACGTTCGGACGTTTATCGGTTGAACTCGCCCGGCTGTCAGCGCAGGTGGGGTCTTGCGCTGTTGGCAACAGGTAACATTTGTTGGCGTAGCGCCTCGTCACTGACTTGTACCGACCAGGCCAGTAGAAGCGTCCGCATGTGCGTTCATAGGTGCAAGCTAAACAGAGGTGACCAGCTGTGAGAACGTCAGGAAGCTTCCATAGAACTGAACACCGCATGTTCTCTTGATCAACAAGTAGAAAGGCTGGACCATCAGAGCGAAAGGTGCGGATGCGGAGCACACCATGCTAGAGTAAGAAAGCGTGAAGCGAGGGGTCGTCAGATGCTGATCTGATCTCTTGAACTACCGGTTGAAACGAGGGGTTGCGGCGTTGTTCCTCCACTATGTGCAGGAAATGGGACCCTGCCAGATGTAGGGGTCGGAATCAAAGAAAGACGTATCAGGTAGGTCGAGGGTTTGCGAGAGAAGCAGTTGGCATCTTGACGGTGACGGCCGGACTTGTACGTAACTGAGATATGTATCCTTTAGGGCTTAAATCCCAGCAGCCAAGTCGTCCTATCGGAGCCTTCAGCGTAAAAAGCCAGCATTGTGCATAGTGGTCTGTTACAACAGAGAAAACGCCACCCGTAGAAGTAGACGCAGATTTTGGAAACTGTCCAAACCAAGGCGAGACACTAACGCTCTGTGGTTGAGTAAGTTTTCTCTGGTGTGGACAGGTGACTACTACCACAAGCAATAGTCCTCCTCGCGACCACGTTGCTGCTGCCAAAACAGCACCGACACCGTAGCCACGGTTGGGGCCGATCAGTTGAAACGCCAAAACATGGGCGATGCCGTGAACCGAGAAACCAAAGGTGAGAATGATCCTACTTGGTTGGTGGCCTGAAGAAAAATTCGTGTTGTTTGCGAAGAAGCTCGGTGCAAGGACGCGCGATAGCCGCAAATTCCTGTATGAACCGGTGAGAAGTATGCGTACAGGCCGACGTTACAGAACAAACCTGAATTACGACCAAGCTAGGGCTTGCAGTCCCTTTTGGTTTCAACACGCCGACATAATAAACACAAAGTTGGAGACAGATTTCTTTCTTTGAAATACACCAGTAGCAAATTTAAACCAAAGGTGAAAAATACATGTTAAGCGGGAATTTCTGCTTCATTGGCTAGAACTGTGGAAGTTGTTTAGAGCAGTCGTTTAGTGCTCCGGTTTGTAGGTGTGCCAATGTTTCTAACAATAATCGTAGTTTTATTTTGATTGTCCTACTATACTTTTTAGCTTTACTCTGATGTACTAAATGACACTTTTTTGGGCATTACTCTTAAGGTTCGTTAATTTCTGCGGCTATACATGTACCCTCATATTTTATGACTCAACATTACTTTTTCCCAGCTTCTCAATTTTGCTCATTCATGGTACTGTACTAAACGGGGCTTTGGGCCGCATGTCAGGATTTTGTTACCTTAAAGTCCCGAACTGCCTCCTCATACCTCATAGAAAATAAAATCTTTGAAAGGATACATTGGAAAACGAAAATTTGAAAGGGCTGATGATGTCAAATGATAGTCATTTGAGCTTGGAGAATATATCAGTGTCATTTTAAGTACACCACCGCAAATGTTGATTTTCCATTTTTTTTGAATAAACGCAAAAGATCACCAGCCGTTACTCTGCTGGAAAATAAGGAACACTATAAAAACACCGGGTGAGCTCCGTATGATTTAGTGATTGTGAATTCAAAAAGGGTCCCATCGTCCTCTCATTCTAATGGTCATCGCTTACCCCTGGCGTTTTCTTCTTCTTGTTTTGTTAGTATGGCGAACCATATACCCGCGCTTTATCGCCAAACAGAGAGGAACATAGGACAATATAACAGTGATGTAATCGGCCATTGCTATATTTGCATCAGCAGCAGCAGCAGCCTACTGTGGTCGACTGCAGGGCAAGAACCTCTTTCACTGACATCCAACGGCTCCTGTCCTACCACTGTTAACAGTTTACCCTAAATTATTTTTATTTCATTCCTCTACCGATGACTAACTGCGCATGCTGGTAGTAAGAATGCTTAATAAAGAATACACACTAGCTCCTTACGTTCTGACGAGTATTCTAAAACAATGAAGTATTCTTAAAGCTAATTACGTGGGTAGAGACCGTTTATTGAGGCTGGCTTTCTTAACGTATGCCTCTAGCCCGTGGTGTTCGGTTTAGGTGCCTTCCACACCTAAATTCCGCAACTTTGTTTGAAACATCCTTATTTGTTCTTAATATTTGTACCGTCGGCCATCTCGTGCACGAACTTTTCCAGCAGCTTATGTGCCGGGGATGGACCTGCTGCATTAGCTAATGCTTCCGCTTTCAAACTTGTGTTTACAATGCGATTTATTATCTTATTACTAGTGTAGATACAAAAACGTTGATGGTTCGTTTAGGGCATTTCCGACCTGAAATATTGCCCAAACTATACTTTTAACACCATAAAGGTGTGGGGGCTCAGGGGATTACCGCCAACAATTAGTGCTGTTCAAGATGAGATAGGCTTCTTGGAATCACGGGGCAAAGTCCTATAGAAACCGAAAACTGATAGGAAGAGCATAAAATTCTCGCCATACCAGAAAGTATACTGCTTTAAGAAGTGGCATGTTTATCTATTGAACTCTCTTCAGTACCCTGTACACCCCCCGCCGATAGCACCTTGAGTAATCTTGGCAACGACGTTGGAGACACCGTGGACCACGAGTCACAACAGTCACTCTGTAACAAACGAGAGAGATGAGTTTTAGAGTGCGGGTAGAAACAACAATTGGTGTCCGTTTTCAGCGCTCAGGTGAAGCTCCGGCGAATGGGCTCCCTTCCTGTTAACCGGGCAGGGAGCTCCGGGACTTCTCTCGGCACCATGGTAGACCACGCGGTGACAGTAACACCCGCCCTCTGCTTTAATCTATAGCATACGATTCTTCAGCTTCCCCTCCCCCGAACGTTATGGGTTCCTGTAAAGGGGCCGCAACTAACTTTCCTTTCCTCATTGCCAAACCCTACTGCTATCCTGTCATCATCATCATTATCATCATCATCATCATCATCATCATCATATATCATCAACCTATCTACTCCCACTGCCGGGTAAAGGCCTCTAACCATTATTTTCCAATTACAACTGCAACAACTTATCCCCGCAAATGCTTGTCCAGTAACTTCTGCCGCCCACTGCCACGCTTGCCTTCTGTAGGGATCCACTCGGTTGCCTTACTGACCAACAGTTATCTTGCCCTTCGCAATACATGCCCTGCCCACGTCTATTTTCTTCTTCCTATTTCTAGTCATATGTCTTTAACACGCGTTTGTTCGCTGACCCACTTTGCTCTCTTCTTGTCCATTAATGTTACACCTATCATCTTCCATTTTATTGCCTGCAGAGTCGCCCTCAATTTAAGTTGAACTCTCTTGTGAGCCTCCAAGTTTCTTGCCCAGAGGTTGGTGAGTACCGGTAAGATTGCAGCAGTCATACGCTTTTATTATTAGGGACAATGGTAGACTGGCATTCATTATCTGAGAATGCCCTCCGAATGCACTCCACCCCATTCTTATCCTTCGAATTATCTACGCCTCAAGATTAGGATCCGGGGTCACTACTTGGCCTAAGTAGATACATTCGCTTACCACACTTCCATGGCCTCTCGACATATCTGAAACCGCTGTGCTGTCCCGAGGTTATTGATAATTACTTTAGATTTGTGCATATTAGTTTTCAGGCCCATGGTTCTACTCTCTTGGCCCACTGCGGTAAGCACGCTTTGCAATTTGTCATCCAAGTTACTTAACAAGGCAACGCCAACAGCAAATCTGAGGTTACTGAGGTATTCTTCATTAACCGTTACTCCCACAAGTTCCCAATCTAATGTTCTGAATACTTCTTGTAAACATGCTGTGAATAACATCGGAGAGATTGTGTCTCCTTGTCTGACGCCCTTCCTTATAGGTTTTTTACTGCTCTCCTTATGAAAGATGATGGTACCTGTCGGCGCACTGTAAATATCCTCTAGTATTCTTACATAATTCCGTTACACCCTGGTTCCAGTAATGCCTGATGAATTGCTCAGGTTTCGACCAAATAAAAAGCTTTCTCATATTCTATGAAGGCTATGTATAGGAGTTGAGTACACTCCGTGTACTTCGCAATCTCCTGATTGTATGGTGTGACTATGGTTCATTGTTGAATAGCCTTTATGAAACCTGCAACGTGCTTGTTCTTTAGGTTGACTAAAATCTAACGTGGCCGAAATTATGTTAGCGATTACATTGGTAAGTACCTTCTAGGTGACTGACATAAGCTTATCGGCCAGTATTTTTCAAGTCCCTTAGTTGCCTTTCTTTTGTATTAGGCTGAAGTTCGCGTTCTTCAACGATTCTGGTACACTCGCTGTCCTTAGTCATTGCGGTACAGGTTTTGCCAGTTTTACTAGTACAATTGTGCCCGCAATCATTCAAGAGTCTGCTGTTATCTGACCCCTCGCCAGGGCTTTGCTTCCTTTCATTTCTTTCAAAGCCTTCTTACTTTTCTGTGTTACTGGTGGGCTGTCTATCTCCTCTGAACTACTTTATCGTTCAGCATTATCTACACTAATGCTCGCCCCATTCCTGAACTTCGGGTGCCGTCTCCTCGTTGTGGCGCAATCCCTACTAGTCATGTTTTTAGTGTTTATGCAGGTGCGACAAATAGTGCTTAGCGGACCGGACAATTTCTATGGACCTTCTATATACCTCTAAAATCTCATCAATGAATAACCATTCTTTTAAACCGGTTTTCTACGCAACATCCACAAACAAGCTCTTTTAAAACCGCCCATCAATTTCTGTTGCCTTGTCGCAGAGAGTACGGGACGAAGTGACTATTCATGGGCTCTCCTTTTTGGACACATTCCAAGTATCTCACACTAATCTTTTAGCAAAATGTTTCCTTCGCCCTGTATTATGTGAGTTGTCTTTCTGAGAAATCAACAAAAACATGACCATAAAAACTATGATTCGGACACATTTTATGTATCTGCAGAGTAAATACAGGGCTGCAGAGTTTTGTAGTGATACATGAAAAACTTTCACCGTGGTTTCTTGTGCTGCGCACGGACGCAAATTTCAAGCAGGTAGAACAATGAATGTGAAGATAGGTATTTTCGTGAGTCACATAGTTGAACATCATCTTAAACCATCACTTATATAGACTCCCTCAGGATCGTGCGTACATTGTCATCCAGGCAAATCAGTGTGTCTTGTTTCGTCATCATCATGTATTCATTATTCTGGTTTTTGTATAATTATGCTAGCCTACACTTCGACCCATTAGGTAACAGTGTGGTGGGTGCCAGGTCACTTTCACGTCGGCGTAAATGAGCTGGCGGATGAGATGGCTGCCAGCGCTGCACTCCGAAACACAGCCCACATAACAACACTACCTTACCTAGATGTGAAGTCGCACATCAGACAACTCCGTAAAACATAACAAACACACTGGAGCGAACAGGCAGACAACAAAACACAGGTATAAAACTACACTTGAGGCAATAGACTACTCACGGACAAAACAGCCACGTTGAAGTTACTTGGATAGGTTCAAGGGTGCCTAATACACTACCCTTTCCTTATTACATTCAAGAAATCCGGCAGTATGATTCCTAACACATTTACTCGCGGAGCTTTCAATTGGATTCTTTTCGTGCTTGTTCGCAACACTGGGACACACTTGTCTCTATTTAGGTTTTGCGAAAAAGGATTTACATTACACTTTCTGCCTGTCTGCTTCATAGATTGTAACAGCCCATGTACTTACGGTGTAACAGCAATTTTTATCCTCGTGGCGCTAATCTTCTTCTCAGATTCTAAAGGTGATTTGAAAGCTTTGAAAAATTTCTGCATGCTGCGAGAACAGAGATGGGCGGAAACTTGCTTTTAGTTACACGACAAGCTGTCCTTCAAGTCTCCGACGCACCATGTGAAAGCAGAATTTTGAAGCTGCAGACTGAACGCAGGACAGGGCAATGCTGTTTATGTGTGCCAAGCACTTTATGGTCTCGCCTAGTCGTCGTATCTCGCTAACGGTCGATGCGCTAACGGATTCAATTAAGCCTGTTGTACCATCGTCCGGCGGTCAAACTAAAACTTCAAAAAAAATAGCCATAACCGTTCCAACCTAGTGAAAAGCTGGCGCTTGTTATACATCTCCCTGTTGTTTAGCGCGAAACAAAACTCCAGCTACATTTCAAGGAATCTTTGTGTGTATAACAGGTAGCCCCCGCGATCATTTAGGAACACTGGTTGGGTTGTTTTTACGATTGTAAGAGAAAAATGCGGCCGCGCCAGAAAACAATACCGCGTTCGAAATGAAGCAGAAAGGCTCCCGCCGCCTAAGAAATAAATAGAGCGTTCGACGTGCCCTATAGAGGCTCCAGCCGCGCAAGAAAAAAAAGGCGCGTGCGAAATGACGGAGAAAGGCTCCAGCCGCGCAACAAAAATTCCGGCTCCAAATGACGCGAAACAGCTCTGTCGTAAATATAAAGCAAGCACAAAAAGAACAAAACTCCCGCTGGCGCAGTTTCAGGCAGGTCGCGCGCAAACACTGTGGAGGCCGGAAATTTGAAATGCATTGGGTGGCAGCAGTGAGCGGATAACGGCGCTGCAGCCATTGTGGCGAATCAGTGCTCTGCTCTTCTGACAGATTTCACATTGAGTGGAAGGGTTTTAATTTTTACAAGCTTTGAATGCGACGATATCAAATTCAAATGAGGTTTCTCAGACCAGGGTGCAGGGTGCCGAAGTAAGACCGGCTGTGTGTGTTCAAGCGCCTCTTCGCACTTGTCAGACCACTTGAAAGGGGTGTTAAATTTTTAAAGCATGTTATAGAGAGAGGCGGTGGTCGCGAAATATCTAAAAATTGGCCGAAATATAACGACACTTCAAGAAATCTCCGGAGTTCCTTTTGTTGTAGAGGGTGAGCGAAGAACGACAGCAGAAATCTTGTCCGGGTCGGGCCAAATACCATCCTCGTTGACCACGTGCGGTAAACATTGGATACTCTTGCAAGCAAAATGATAATTCTTCGTGTTGAGCTGCAGACCCGTCGTCTCAAGGCGTGTGAGTACTTGGTCCAGGCGCTAAAAAGGTTCAGCAAAACTCCAAGAAAAATTGATGATGTCGTCCAGATAGCACAAGCTTGTCTTCCATTGTAGACCACGGAGAACGTTGTCTATCATTCGGTCGGAGCAGGCAGGAGCATTGAAAGTCCAAAGGGCATCACGTTGAATTCATACAGGCCATCGAGTATTGCAAATGCGGCCTTTTCTTTGTCGCCGTCATGCAGTGGAATCTGTCAATATCCGTGAGCGGAGATCAATGTGGAAAAATATTCCACTCCATAAAAACAGTCTGTGCAGTCTTTCCAAACACTCCTTGTTATTCCGCCATCAATTCCTGGGAATGAATACACGTCTTTAAGAGTAATCTTGTTGAGGGCGGGCCCGATATTGTCCGCAAAAACGCATTAATCCGTCTTTTTTGCTTACCAAAACAAATGGTGCAGATCAGGGACTACATGACGGGCGAATAATATTGCGCCTGCGCATGGCCGGAACTTTTTCTCTAATTACCTGCAGTTACGACGCGACACACGGTGGAGAAAACGGTCAAAAGTGGTGCTACCATCCGTTTAGATTTGGTGAGTGGCATGCTACCTGGCTAGGACAAATTTCTAGTCACGTAGCATGGCAAATAAATGACAATTTGTGTCTGCTCAACAAACCCAGCAAAGGTTTCTTCTCTGTTGGTGATAGATCAGAGCGTATTGTGGCTTCAAGAGCGTCGAGAAGCGGTTCTGCAGAGCTGAAATAGGAATCTGGTGGCAGGCCGGAGGGTGGGAAAACTAAGAGAGAGCAGCGGTGTCTCGAAAAGACGTTACAGTGGCGCCTTTGGAAATGAGGTTACTGGGCGCTGTTCTTTTCGGGCACACTGCGTACTGGCTCCACTCTTGGAGCGTATGGATGGTGTTCCTTAACCTCAACTACCCAAAGGAGACCACCATGGTGCCCATCTCAACGTGAGTGACCTATTTGCAACTAATGTATGTCCGTGGAGGCACCCCTTCAAAAATATCTCATGGAAAAGCTCTGGTCACGCCACCGCCTTAACGCCCACATTAGCTCGACCCCCTCCCTCCCACTTGGACAGGCCCCCGGAGCCTCGGCACACGCGGCACCTGCTCGACGCAGCGCCGGCTGCGGTACGTGCGCGGAAGCTCTCTCCTCCGCAACTGCGGCAGATCTTCTTCGTCCCTGCGGCACGCCATGGCCAGTGCGGGCAATTCAAACTTTATAATTGTGCAGTGGTGGATCCGCCCGCCCACGATTAAGAGCCGAAACCACCGCAACCACTACGGTCGAACAAGACCTCCGAATCCGTCCCAGCCTTTCTGTGGCCCAGATAATGGAATACGCAGTGGAAGGAGAAGTAGACCCCCATGTTTCCACCTAACCTGGCTGACTCGGCATTTGTTGCAAGCTGGCAACCGTCGAAGTTCTAGACAAGCCCCCAACAGGAACTGCTCAACGAAAACCCTTCAAGCAAAGGAAACAAAACAGAAACGCAAAGTCATCCCCCCGTGAGGATTCGCACCCGGACATTGACATAAAAATCGTTCTCCATCCGTAAAAGAGCCTAGATCTCAGCCAATTCAACGCAGCCATCCTAGCTGACCTCCTTCAAGGCCAAGGCGGCCTCCCCAAAGATCCATCGCATCAAGTACTAATTCGTCCGTGATCCAATTTTAGTGTGGCCAGAACACCCTCCGAAAAAAAGGCCCGACGGTAATTTCAGTGACCTGTCCTAAAAGCGCAAGGCACCGACTAAACGTTGGCCAAACATATTCCACCAACTAGCACCACTGGAGTGAGTGCCCTCTTTCAAGTTCCCCCCGAAAATGAACCTCTCACCCTCATGTACAGTTTTACAATAAACAACCGCTCTCTTCGGATAACAGAAGCCAAACGCCTCAACGGCACGAATATAGACCAAGTACTATTTCTAGGACCACTTCTTCTATATTGAATTCAATACCATGGAGAAATACTGTGCTGTTTCACCACAGGTGCAAACAAGGAGCTTGTTTTGCCTGCTGACACAAGGTCATCGCAAGGGTGTATGTCCCAGCCTTTCACTTACTCCACACTGCCGCACATGTGGTATTCGGGAACCACAGCCAAGCCATTCATGTGCTCTCTTCTGGATCCTCTGTAAGGCGGCTCACCTCACTGGAGCAGCCGAATGCAAAAAACGGGTTCAATCCATTCTGTAAATAGGGCGAGCCCAATTGGCAAAATATGCGCTGCGATTTCCCGCTGCTTTGATTAAACAAGACAATGTCGTATGGAAACTGGGGGGGGGGGGGGGGGGGGGGGTCACATATTCCCCACTTATTCGCATCTCGGTTTTACTATACCTAAGCTTTCCAAACAGACACCCCACAGGCTGTAAATATATGCGGTAATATTGCGGTCTCTTACCGGATGCTGTTGTGTATAGGAAACTTACAAGTTCTTTTATGAAAACGTGTAGCTCCCGCTCATCCATCGTATATATCTTTGAAGAACGCAATGCACGGCTTTTCGGTGGCGTACCAAGTAACGCCCTAATTACTGCTGAAGTGGGCCATGGGTCCGGTGTGTTTTCGCAATCTAGAAATGACACGTACAACGGTGTATTATATTCTAAACGTTTTTCTATTACCTCTTTAATAGTGTGCGTATACTGTAACGTTGAGAAAGCTTTCCTAAAACCAACTCGTTCTTGTGCCGGTTCAAGGCTTGAGGTCTCCCTAATGCCATTCAGTATCACCTTTGTATATTAACATGTAGGTTCGTGAGACAAGCCAATGGCTCCGTAATTTCTAAGCTTTTTGGCATCACGTGTCCTATCTAGAAGAATCAAATGTTTTTTTTTATGCCTTTGTCACCATTAAAGACTTCTGCAATGCGAGAATAGGGCTGTAAGTATTGTTAGCCCAACGCGCCAAACGAGGCACAATATATCAGTCGTTATGCCACCGTCTCCGGCAGTTTTGCGTTTCTCTATTGCTTGTACCACTGTTGCTACCTCATCTCTCGTAAGCGGCGTAAAGGTGCCGACACCAGTTATCCCAGAACGGGTTTCTGAAGCAGGGTCAAAGCCGTAGTTTTTGCTTAGTAGGTTTCGGCTTATATCGTCTATATCATCTATATTATCGTCTATATCGTCTATATTATTATATCGTCTATATCATTTGTTTTTTGTCAAGTCAAGCGCCGAACGCATAGATTCTATTTTAACCCATAGTGAGCTTGCTTCTCGTCGCTATCAAACTTCGTCCATCTTTGATTTTTGCGCCCACCTTCGCAACGTTATATGCACGTATGTCAGCAATGCCATTTGTTGATCAATTTGAACAACTGTGTCAATTTTATTCTCCAATACCTTCCCTCCAATATGTTCCTTAGTGTTGTGTGATACCTTTGAGTTACATTCGGAGTTTTCCTGGTATGGCTATTGCAGACTGAATAACCGTATTCGTCAAGCGATTGTTTACAGTGACCACAGCGCTGTCTTGATGGGACATTGAGAATTATATTTACAGTACAACTGTAAATTTTTCCACTTTTCTTTCGACTGAAGGCAGGTTCTTCGACGGCCGCTTTAGCTTCTTTATTCTTTATTTTCGTGAATCCGGTTGGATGCCATTTCTCACCATCTTCTGCTCTCTTGTTTTATCCCTCGAATTACCTTTGCATCGTGTATCATGCCTATAGTGCCAGTCACAACTAAGTAGATTTCATTTTTTGTTTCACCATTTGGACCCTTGCACGTCCATGCCCAAATATTTCTTTTTGGAGCAATGGGTTCATGATTCAAAATGCTAAGAGGACATCGTATCGAAAAAGCGGCGATGCTTATCTTGCTCAGAACTACAGCAGTAAGACTGAAAACGGGGGTCTAAGACCGCTGCATTTTAATGGCGCTAGCGTTCTACAGTCGACAAGTAGTAGGACAAGCTTACGGAATAAGAGTGTTGTAACGGTCCTAGGGGATTTGAATTACAAGTTTTGGCTATCTCACAAAGAAGGAGTATTTGTGGTAACATCTGCCACTGGGTAAAAAACAAGAGAGGAACCGCAATGGCTCGCCATTCCCGCCCATAATAAAGGTTCTGCCGGCGGAATAGAAGAAAAGAAACTTCAGAAACCTTTGATTACTGTGGATTGTCCGACTTGGCCTCATCGGTTCGCCCACGAAGGGGGGGGGGGGGACAACATCTTTATTTTGCCGGCTAAAAGGTCACGGTGGCTCTCACTCCCTCGCTATGAGGGGGGTGCCGGCCGCGACGGCTGGCGTGTGATCGCAGCCAGCGCAAACTGCGCGGCGACTTTCTGTGCGTCCTTGTCCGTCTCACGCACCGCACGCGCGAGATGGGGCGGTAGTATGTTCATTTCCGCTTCCACGTCGTTGCACTCCCACATCATGTGGGTCATGGTCGCCCTGGCGGCTCCGCACACCGCACACTGGTCCGTGATGTATCGTTCGGGCGTGACATGCACGGCCCACACCGGGGTCCACGTCGCTCCCACTTGGAGTTGTTAGGGGTATCGGGCCACGTCGACGTACATGGCGCCGGCGTCGTCGTCGTACGTCTCTGCCACGGTGCGAGCCCTGGCCAGGCGACGCTCATGGTTCTCTGTTGGATCCATGTGCCGTGGAATCGGTGCGACGCGGATGCTGTCGCGGGCCTCGCACGCCAGCGGCAGCCGTCTCTTGCTCTCCCGCAGCCTCGTTTCGTGTCCTACCGCGACAAGGATGGCCCTGCCCGTGCGCGTCGTTTCCAGTCTGGCTATCTGCGCCGTTGCTTGCGCCTCTATGATCTCGCTCAGCGTGTTGTGCAAGCCTAAGTCGAGCATGTTCTGTGTATTTGTGTGGGTGTATAAGCCCAGCGCAGCTTTGTATGCCCGGCGTATGAGAGCGTCGAGCTTATTGCGTTCGGCCGTGGTCCAGTTGTGAAAGGCGGCCACGTACGCCAGGTGGCTTATGACGAACGACTGGACCAGCCTCAGCGTGCTGCGTTCCTTCATGCCGGCGTGCCTGTTGGCAATCTTCTTGACGAGGCCAAGTGCTCGGCTTGCTTTGATTTGCAGTAGCTTGACTGTGTGAGCGTTGCGTCGGTGTTCGTGGATGTGTAGTCCGAGGACTCTGATGGTCCCTACCTCGGGTATGGCCGAGCCGTCGTCCGTGCGCACTTGGATGTTTGCCGCCTTCCCGTTCGTGGGGCTTCGCGGGGCCTTCAGGATTAGTAGTTCCGACTTGGCGGGGGAGCATTGCAGCCCCGTTCCCTCGAGCTGGTCTTCGACCGCTTTCACCGCGCACTGGAGCGAGTCTTCGATCTCTCCGTCGCTGCCGCCCGGCACCCAGATGGTGATGTCGTCGGCGTAGATTGTGTGGTTGACGTTGGGGGCGGTGCCGAGGTGTTCCGCAACCCCGATTATCACCAGGTTGAACAGCGTCGGAGAGATCACCGCTCCTTGCGGCGTGCCCACGCTGCCCAACGTTTTTGTTGGTAGTTCTAAGTCTACGGCCACGATGGTCGTTGTGCGTGCCGTGAGAAAGTCTCTGATGTAGGCAAACGTTTTCCTTCCCATGTTGAGGCGGGACACCTGCCGTAGTATGGCGTCGTGGCGAACGTTGTCGAAGGCGTCTTTTAGGTCCAGGCCCAGGACGGCGGCGTTGTCGATGGATCTCTTATTATCAATAATATCGTGCTTGAGAAGCAGCATGGCGTCTTGCGTGCTGAGGCCCGCACGGAAGCCGAGCATCGTGTTGGGATAGTGCTCGCCGTCCTCCAGATACCTTTGCCATCGGTTAAGTAGTACATGCTCCAGCACCTTGCCCACGCACGACGTGAGCGAGATGGGACGCAGGTTCTCGATGTCTGGCGGCTTGCCCGGCTTGGGTATTAGGACCGTGCAAGCCTCCTTTCACTTGGGGGGTAGGGTGCCGCTCCGCCAGCACGCGTTGTAGAACGTCGTGAGCGCGGTGATGGCCTCGTCGCTCAGGTTTCGTAGTTTCTTGTTGGACACGCCGTTCGGGCCGGCCGCCGACTTGCCTGTTGAGCTTTTGCAGGACCGCACGCACCTCCCACTCTTCGATGTCGGCGTCGAGCGCTTCATTGGGCTCGCCCTCGTAGTCCGGTAGCGGAGTCGGCGGCGTGGCCGGCAGGTACGTAGCGTCCAGTCTGCGCCGCACCTCGTCGTCCCCTAGCTCCCTGCGAGCCTTGAGGAGGGTGCGGGCCAGGACGTGCTGCTGCTCTCCTTTGGTCTTACTCTCGTCGAGGAGGTGGCGCAGCAGCTTCCAAGTCCTACTCTTGTGTAACTGTCCGTCGGCCTCTTGGCATACGGCGTGCCAACGTTGGCGGTTGAGCGCTGCGCAATGCTTTTCGATTTCCTTGTTCAGGATCGCCCCGCGCTTGCGAAGCGTTCGGTTGCGCTTCTGAGTTCGCCATCGGCGTTTCAACGAGTCGCGCGCCTCGATGAGGTGCGCGAGCCGGCTGGCTACCTCGTTGACTTCGTCCTCGGCTTCGAGCTCGGTGGTGGCCCTCTTTGCTTCCCTGCGAATCGCCTCCGTCCACCTCTCTATGTCGTCTATGACGTTGGGTACGTTCGCGAGGTTGGTCCGGAATGCGTTCCAGTCTGTGTGCTTGTGTGTGCGTTTGGGGCTCGCCCTGCCTTTTAACGGAACGGTTAGCTCGAGGAGACAGTGGTCGCTGCCGAGCGTCTCGGTGGTGTTTCTCCACTGAAGGCGAGGTCCGGGTTGGTGTCCCGGTGCACCGACGTCGGGGCGTGTCTGGTCGGGATGAAAACGTCGTTGACGAGGTGGTAGCCGGCAGCTTGTGTTTCCGTCAGCAGACTCTTTCCTTTTGCCGTGTCGTGGCCGTAGCCCCATTCCGTGTGCGGCGCGTTAAAGTCGCCGCAGAGCAGCGTCGTGTGGTGTTCGGCGAGCCGCTTGAGCTTCCCCACGATTGTTCCGTATCGTTGTTGCGCGTACCGGGGTTTCACGTATACGTTGGTGACGTAGACGTGCTTCTTCTTGCTGCCGCGGCCTACCACCAGCTCCACGGTGAGGTGCTCGACGGGATGTCAGCCTTGGAGTGTTCTTCTACACTAAAAATACTGCAGGAATTTAGAGAATTACGTACTAAGGCGCAGAATTTGTTTTCAGGTTGTCTTGAGTGCGAGTTTTTTGCAGCCACCTTTGTGCTTATTTTTCAAAATCCTATCCGTCCACTTACATACAATTACGTCTTTATAATCAGTAGAGGTTAAACTCACGAAATCTGCATTATTGACGAAATGCCATTTATACGTTTTGCCATTTTCCCTATTTTTTAAATATTTTTCTTATCAATATTTTTTCTGTATTGCTTTCTACCAGTTATCTTCATTTACGTTATAATAACGAGTAGAGGTGAAACATTCACACAATCTGCATTATTTTCACATGCCATGCGTTATACGTTTTGCCATTTTCATTCGTTTTTAATATATTTTTTCTTATTATTTTCTTAATTCCTTTCGACCAGTTAACTCCATTTCCCCTAGTAGAAAGATTACAGGTGGAACTTTCGCGAAATCTGCAATATTGTGGAAATGCAGAGCGTTACAGGTTTCGCTATTCTTAGTAATTTTTTATACATTCCTTACATTTTAGTTTTTAAATTTCCGTGCGAGCACTTATCTCCACCAACTCGCTATAGCGATTACAGGTGGAATTTTCACGATATCTGCTTTTTTGTGGAAATGCAGGGCGTTACACGTTCGTTGCCCACAAGGACAAGTTTTACCCGCAAAAGACGGGCGTTTTCATCGGCTCTTCTGTGGCACCAGTCGTCAGCGAGCTGCTTTTGTCCGCGTTGTTGGGTTCATTGGTTTCTGAGCAGCTGAGTTCAAGCTCCTTTAGTAAATTGGCTGAGTATTGTGAGGGATAATATTTATCAAGGATGTGGGTGTTCCTTGCTAATTTGTGCACTCCAGCACCGAGAGTAAATGATACTTGCTCTTGGGGTCTTCTTTTCTTTGTTCTCGCGTGTGCGCTGCTTCTAGAGAATGTCATCGCTTACAGAGTGCAGTTGCTGTTGTCGCTGGTGTCTTAGTAGCCCGGTCATGCACCTCCAGCTTACTAAAATGGCGGAGTATTGTCATGGATAATATTTAATCAGGAAGTGTGCATTCTTTGCTTATTCGCGCGCTCAGTACCCGTGCTTACATTCTGCATGCTTTTGGGGCCTTCTTTTTTTGCCTTTCCCGTTTGCCCTGCTTGTAGTGAATGCCTTTGCATCGAGAGGGAATTATGCCGTTCGCTGGATTCTCAGTACCTGAATTCAAGCACATTAAGTGAGGGAACAGACGGCAATACTTCGAAAGTGCTAGTGGGTATGCCTGTCCTCAAATTCGGCTTCAGAAGCATTTCTAAGCTGATTCAGGGAAAGCGGCAATGGGACATTTTTGGAAAACCGTCTGGAATGTAAACGTTATTACGATTTGTGCGATTTTTTACCTAAACGCCGCCCATGCACAATAAGTAAAAATACCCACCTTCTGAATATCGTATAATAGCGCTACACGCCTGCCTGTTTTTTTGGGGGGGGAAGATCCCTGGCCGCTCTGTATTAGCTCCCTCGCTCAGATTCCCCTCGGCTAGAGATCACGTAGGACCTTCAAAATTGCACAGACGTCTTGCCTTGACGCCTTGCCTTCAAACTGCGAGCCAGCACATCTCTTTTCTAGTCTTCTTCAAGTGGCGACATCCTGAGCTGCTACACACGCACTCCGCACTCCTTTTTGACGCTACTTCCTCAACCACGCGCTGAAAACGTTGTTGAAAAATCATTTACTGCGCTAATCGCTGAACAAAGGCATGCAACCTTACTTGCATATAACTGAACCCAAACTGAGCCTGTTTCAGCGTTCATATTTTTGCTGGAAGATGTCCTTCCACAGCGCATTTTTTTTTGTTCTTGGCGCACTTTCAGCGCTGTTGTTGTCTAGTTGCTCCAGATATTCGTCATTTATTGCCAGAAGAGTCACATATAAAGCGATAGACCACTCGAGCTCATCCCACACTTCATTTGATGCGATCATAGAGTGCTTACATTGCGTGCCTAACGTACTGCGGAAACTTCTCGTCGTAACAGAGACGTAAAAAACGGATTCCTGCACGCAGTACATAAAATAGATTTAAGCCACGAATGTAGCAGCTAAGTTTGCTTGGACCTCACAAAGCATGTGCGCATAAACAGCAGTCACAGCCTTTTCGTTCAAACGCCAGTGGACACTTCTGCCTTTCGAAGGATGAAATAATTTCTATGATGATGATTGTGTTTAATTTCGCGAGTGCTTCTAGGCCAAAGAGCTGTGTATGCCTATTGGGCTGTGTATGCCTATTGTTGTCTAATTGTATGGCTCAACGTAGGGTTTCACTAAAGTCCTTGACTTCGGTACCCTGGTCCGTAAATTGTCGGTTTTGTAACTGCTTCTTTTGGAAAGTAATAACATTTTAATCAGTGGCATAAATTTTGAATCGGTATCACCTTTCCCATCTTTCCGAGAGTTCACAAAGTGACAGAAACACCATATTAACCCGGGAGTACTAATACGCTCGCTCATAAAGCCCATCACAGCTTCCGGGATTATCAGCCGTGGTCATCGGCCATGGTGATAAATATCGCCGGAAGTACGTGGTCAGAACGAAACGGAAATGACTACAGCGACGAGTGCCCTCCAGAAGCTACCACTAGGGGCAGGAACCACTGGAGTGTAAAATTATATAAGGGGGCCGAGTGAGCTGTCCATAATATTTCTACTACAGAGAACACAGAGAAAATACGTGATTTCAGCAAGCGCAGACCCTGACCCGTAAAGTTTGTTCCCTTCCTTCTGGCGCCCCTCCTTATGAGTAATTTGTTTAACACGCAGTGGTGCATAGGTGCTTTGCAGGGGTGCTTGCAAGCTGACAAGGTGCATCGTTTTATTTGTCATTATGGTGGGTTGCTCACATAACCCTTGCAGCCCAGATTTTTAATTCAAGAAACCCATTTTTTCTGTTGTGCATGTTTTTTTATTAAGATTAGAGTCCCATAAGACCACCGTCAAAAAAAGCGCTGGACGTGGAAATCTTAACAGATTTTTTATTGGGGAAATTAGTTAGGACCTGCAGCTTTTATGTTCAGCAGAAATATTTCTTTCGCACATTTTTCCTAAATTTATGACCACATGAAAATACAAACAAAAAAGCAGCTTCGTAGTGAACGTATTTATAGATTTACAAGCTTTCGAAGAAAACTGAAGCATCCGGTTTTTGCAACCTCAATGTTGTAATTTCGTCTTCACGGGATCTTCTTCTTCTTTGTAGCGTGCAGCTCCACTAAAATGAAACAACAGGGATATATATAGCAATAGGCATCCTTGAAGAACAATCCCTTCGAAAACCAGGAGTTTTGGTTTCATTCTCTATGCTCTAAAGGAATGTATACGTGATGGCATAAATTGACACCACCAGACCAAGAATGGTTAACTAAGGACCGCGAAAGAGCTGTCGCGGCAAGTCAGGCATTTGTGACAGATGGTACACAATTCGTCTCCCGCTGTTTCCGGCCCTGGGTTCCTACACTCAACTTCGTGAATGCCCGTAAATTTGCCCCCATTTTTACGCAGGCAAAACGTAAGCAATTTATGGTGTGTGCCCGTGTAGTTCTGACAAAATGTCGTGTAATTTGATGCGTAGCTTACAAGGATTGCTACGAAGCTATTACGCATACACCAAGTAGAAATATTTGCTGCCTATTCTAAAAATTAAGGCGGCAGCTGATGCAGGGAAACGTAAACACCTCTTCAAGTTAACATTGGCGTCAACACCGGGAGGCGATCAAGTAACTTCCATCCAAAAGCGAGAAAAGGCGTTTGTTAAGTACGGAATATCGCACTATCATTTTTCCGGCACCTATTTATTCCGTGCACCCGCTTTCAGTTGCATTATTGAGCTCTGTACTTCAATGTATTTGCAAGCTCTTTGTTGCGGTACCACCTTTCTAGTCATTACCTCCGCTACGCTATCATATGCAGCTACGTTTCAAGTTTATGGCACGATAATGGAAAAAGATGGTCATTACCTTTTGTTGTACGATGTGGTAAGGACAGCGAAATTCTACGCCTACGAAAAAGTTTTTTTATTTTGCCGATTCATTCATTGGTCGGGGTTGAAAACAATCAGCGCTGTATTTATCAAAACTAACTTTTTGTTTTTTGCATTGGATGGATCATGTGATGAACAAGCGCACAGGAGGAGTATGGACAGATGAAATGCCTTCTGTTCTTTGTAATGTAGAGGCTTGCACTGCCCTGTCATTTTGCACTTACGTCAAAGAGATATTTGCTTTTAATTGGTGAACGTTAATCCATATTACTAGACATTGCATTTATGCATAGTACTTACAGATTTTTATACAGTCAAACAATTATTTATTTCACGTGCAATTTTTTTAAACCACCCGTACGGCGAAACTGCGCCCGTGGAAAAGGACGGGGACTTCACGGCGACGAAGATCGATGAAATATTTTGCGCCATTTGCAAGCTATAAATAACGTGACGTTTACGTCGCCTGAAGTTGTCAGTGTGTGACGTAAACGTCCCCGCCAATTGTGTAAATTAAGTCAAGTCTTAACCTATCACAGAGTGGGTCAGGCCTGCAAGGTATAGGGTTAAATAGTGAACACAGGCCTACGTGTTCATGTCTGTTACATTTCTTCCAGTTTTTTTACTCCCGGCCAAGATTTAGGTGCCTTCGCACGTGAGAAAGAAGGCAAACATTTTTTGGTGGCAATAGACGTCTTGAAGCGTCAAAATTACAAGAGCACACAGAGCCGCTTTGTCGGACGGAAGCATGCGTACAAAACCGAAATCCAATCAGACAAGGCATTGTCCGAAATCAGAAATTCACTGAACAGTTTTACGAAGTTGTTAATAAGGCACATAGAGTGCACTGGAAGCTGATTTGGTACCCAAAGTGGTGCACTTTGAGCAGCTACGGTACTTTTGATAAAATGTACGGTGCCGTTACGGGCGATTCGCTTTGCCAGTTCGCCACCACGTCTTCCAAAACGCGGATAATATACGAAGCTATGACGTTACAAATCCCGGTTTGTTGACGGAGTAAGAGTATCACGTCTTAAAACTGAAAAAAATGTACAAGTTCTGAGAATTTCTGGGGATTTTAGATGTGCTGACTTTTATTATTTGCGCAGACCTACTAATGCGTCGCATTGTTATTCCAGTTGTCTAGCTTGTGGATTTTTTACACCCTAATAAGGTCATGAGTAGCGAAAGACGTACTATTTCATACATTTTAAGTGTTATTTTCTTTATTTTCTCCATTGAGGTAAATATAACAATTTACGGCGACTGAGCACCTTTACTTCGTTAATGATATTTTCTTCCGAAGATGCAAGACGTAATGTACAGTTAGTCTGTTAACATTATCAGGGGTGAACTACCTTAGGGGATCGCCCTTTCGGCGTCGCCTTTCGTCTCGCGTAGTCACAGTACTAAAACAATGGGACGCTCGTTCTCCAACGCCTCGGGCTAGAACTTAACCCGTACTTGAAGAACAAATCGGCACACTCATTTTCCAACGACTCCCGCTAGAACTTTTAATCTCCACGGGCATAACCGCGTACTAAAAACACACCGGGACACTCGTTTTTCAACGCCTCGCGCTACTTTTTAGCATACTTAGCGTACTGCGGTTTGTGACACGAAGACAACATACGGCCTGTCTTTCTCTCATTTCATAGCTTAAATCCGGTTCAACGCAACAGAAGGGGCCCCTGCCTCAGCAAGCGGATAATGCTCCTCCCACCGGCGCTTTCCGGCTCCCAGTGAGCAGTCGCCGTGTGGCAAGGGAGAGACATATAATATTTGAATACATTTATGCACTCCTGCTTCGCCCCTCCCTACGTTTCACGTAAGTACAGATGGTCCGGGATTTTTAGTGCGCACCACTTTGGCCACCGGAGCAGCAGTTTGGCGGCGGCGATAGCGACGGCGACGGCTACGGCCATGGGCACGGTGACGGCGTTGTTGCCGAACGAGCGACGACAGCAAGAAACATGTGGAGAGTGCTAAGAAAGGGTTGGGGGGAGGGCAATATGCTGTGCGCGCACGAGACGCTGTCCTGTGTAACGCTTAGCAAAAGGGTGAGATGTGGCGTGCGGGCAACGATGATGTACCGCTATTCTTATAAAATCTGAATTGGCAGAAGTTCAATAAATTTCCTTACGTTGCTTTTCAACTTCTTCAGGGGCAGAAATCAGGGTTTAGTTTATGTTGTGCGATTTTAAATTACCTCTAAGCATTCAAAAACAAGTTAAATAAACTTTACGTTCATAATGTCTGTACATTGGGAGCTACAGCGAGTATTTCAACCTCTGTTCTCATTTCCCAAATTCATTCTACTTTCATGAAACAATGCAATGTTTACCAATCGTATTTTGAGTGGAATGATGGCAACTTGTATTCATGTTTTTGTCTGTGCACTTACTAGTCCTGTAAAACCTATTGCAGCCACGATATATTTGTACTGTGCTAAATAAAAGTAGTTCACCTTGATCAGACTGACTTGCTTATCATTCAGTAAGTAAACTAGAATATGTATTCTCCTGTGCGCTATTTTGGTATTTTAGGTACGGGAAATTACGTTCACATTATGATTATCTAGGTAGTTACACCTGGTGTTTTAGCCACTGACCTTATATTGGAAACCTGAAACCAAACCTCATCACTTCTAGAAAAACTGATATTTGTAACCAACAAACTTGCCGACATTTTTTATTCGTATGTAACGGCAATCGACAATCTCGGTGAATTTAAGGCCTCTATGTTGTGTTTTTGCTGTCTTTAACGTGGTTTCAAACCTTCATTTCTTTTTGTTTCGTAATTATATTTTGCAAATATTTGCGTTGTTTGAAATTAAACTTTGCGTATATATATTCACATACAGATCTGTGCAATGAACGACCAGAAAGTAAATCTGTGAAACATTGTGTATTTTAGAGGTCATTTAACAAAACTGTGGTCAAAAGCAGCAATTTTATACCTTTATGGAGATTTTGCATTATTACTGCAATATTATATATTTTATTACATTCATCTAGTTCACTGCGCCGGTCCGACGTTTAGCTAGTTAATTGCCGATGGTATCTTGTATAGATAAGTTCCTTATTTAATTATAATTGCTGGTGTGACTAGAACTTTTGACGTATTGGTCGAAAAAAATATCTTTTTAAAAATTCATAATAACTCTTTCTGTAACTTAACGAGTTAGTCAATCGAAAAAAAGGACGATGCTTTTTCAGCAAACTTATTAGTACTCTGTATTAAAAATTAAAAAAAAATTTGTGCCCAACCACCTCAAGACGATACGTAAACAAAAGGTTTATATAGGGAGAACGCTGAAAACATCTGACACCTCTGGCACTAGTCATACATGTCCTCATATTTAGTGTAAAAGGATGCAGGTACATTCAAAGCAAATTATATGTATTTAACCGGCAGTCCCTGGGTTCATTTACTTGACAATCCTCGTTGGGTTTGTTTTTACGGTACTAAGCGAAAAAACGTGGTCGCGAAAGTAAAAAAAATGACTGGTTCCGATTGGCTCAGAAAGGTTCCACTCAGTGCGAGATAAAAACAAGCGCACACATTTGGCGCAGCTTCCACTAGTGGTGCCAGGCTGGAGAAGCAGCAGAGCTGGTTGTCCACCTAGCCTATCCCCACACTGACAGCGGATCCCAGGAGAGAGGGAATACAGCCGGACGATAGAAGTGCAAAGCCGTTTTCGACGGCACTGTAGAGCAAACACTTTATTCAGGAAGAACCGTCGTCATCCCTTACGTCGTCGTCGTCCGCCGACAAAAAGTCACGTAGGCAAATCCTCGCTCCGGCCAACGTCATCGGCGTGCTCGCCTCTAGTTCTTCGTCAGCTCTTCCCTTGGTCGTCTCCGCGTGTGGATTGTTAAGACGTGGCTTGGCAGATTCGTCTTCATCGTACTCGGCCCGACCGACCTGTGGTGCGCTGGTCCCTACCCGACGAGTACGACCAAGACGGGATGCCTAATGTGGCGTAAGCCCACGCGCAAGCCGGGACGACGTCGGGTGATCGCCGCGAGGGGAGCGCTCATGTTCGCTCAGTGTTTTTTTTCTTGCTCAAGCCCTGCGCGAAGGCCGTGCCGGGAACGCCGAGCTATCGCTGCGAGGCACGCGCTCATGTACGCTCGGGGTTTTCTATCAACGGCGGACGAATTTGTGTAGGCCTAGACAGCACTGCTGTAAAAAAACAGAACTCCCACTCGCGCTGTTCCACGCAGAACAAGAAACAAACTATAAAGGAAAGAATTCGAGTTTAATGGTGGCGGGTAATTGCCCCCATCAACGCGGAGCGACTGACGTCAGGAGCAGATGACAGTCGTTTGTTTTCAGTGGGGCTGTTTGCTGAAACACTAACTCCCATGTGCGCTCGGTATGTTTTGTTTTCTTTTTGGAAACCGCTAACGCGGCGCATACGCACGCGCATCCCTTACTGCCGCCGGGCGTGGCTCACAAGACACATGCTCACGTGCTCCGCGCATTTTCTTGGTATTATTCTGTTTATAGACGGCGCCACCAAAGGCCTAAAGGGCTCTGCTGTTAAGAAATAACGGTTACGGTTTATGAATAAGGGTTAGATCATCTGTTGTTGGTATTGCGGCGGGAAGGCTATTCGGGGCCTTTCTATTCCACGCACCATCACAACACCCTACCATTAAAGTGTAACGCCTGGTGTTGCTGCACCAAGGGATGCAAGTTAAATCTCAGCCGTGAGGTCTGCTGTTCACATGAAGGCCAAAACCTTATGCACCTATGAGGCAAGATTTGGGGTCGCGTTATTGATCCGCAAGGGGTAAATAATAGTTCTGAAGCCTTCCGCAGGGCATCTTCGAGGGGTTCAGCTCCCATTTTTACACTCGTAACCTCTCACTCCCTTTCCTATTGAGGTCAGTCACAACAATATCAACGCTCCTTCTGTGGTAGCATGAGAAGAAGAATGTGCACCAGTGCTGCAATGGTACGTTGCTGCTGGTAGCACGAGCCGACAGCAAAGCTGAGCAATAGAAATTCCATACTTCCGTTTGCTTGCACCTACAGAAAGAATGATTTGCGATACGGCACGGGATGGTTTGCACACGCCCACGGGTTAAATTAAAGGTCCTACATTGGACTTGCGGTGCGGCGGGGGTTGTCGGCGCAGTGGCGTCGCCTCGAAGTTCGTGGCGGGAACCCGTTGTCGCCCTCGATGGCAGGAGTGATGTGGGCCCGGAGCTGCGAGGACCACAGGGCGCCGGCAAACTCCAACTGATGGTCACGCCCACTCCGGATGCCAAGTGGGATGTCAAGCCTTTTATGCTGCGTCGAGAACTCGTCGTGAGAGAGAGAATCAATTTTATTGAGAGCCTTCAAGCGGTAGGGCTACTCTAACATGGGTGCCGAGTTACCATGACGCTGCCTGGATGTCGTCACGTCAACTCCTTTAAGACTGCATTCGGGTACTATCTACGTGTTGCGGAAGGTTTGCGCCCTCCCCCGCTGAGTTCCCCGGTCGCTGTCTATCGAGGGCCGCCGCGACCTGCTGGACGGCCTGAAGTTGGGTGTCGAAGTTTCCACTCCGCGCTGCATCTTCAAACTGCGGCGGGGTCGTTGTCATCGCACTGGCCTTCCATGGATAAAGTTCACAGTTCCACAGGATGTGGGCAGCAGTGGCCCGCTCCATCGCGCATAATCTGGACACGTCACTCGCATACACATCTGGGCACATATGCTTAGCAAGCACTGGAGTCAGTAACCAGCCGGTCTGTAATTGTCTGTAGAGCACTGCCTCCGACCTGGTGAGACCCGGGTTTGGGGGCGGCATAGTCCTCCTGCGTAAACGATACCATTTCACGTCTTTGTAGGTGGTCATGGGATCCTTTCTAATTTCGAAGGGCTGCCACTTCCAGGGTACGGCACTCATGGCCGCCGCGTGGTTCACCGGTCCTCGCCTGACAGCGTTGGCCGTCTCGCTGTAGTTTGAGTTCCCGTTACACGAAACACTGGGACCCATATCAGCCGGGAACCACTTGATAGACAGTGCACCATCACGCGCACACGCCCCGCGAAGGACACGCGCCACAACTCTTCACGCATTGTCCGAGCATAGTTCATCACTGCTGTCCGACAGTCACTTAACACCGTAGTGCACTTGGGGTCCGCGATGGCCAGGGCGATGGCCACCTCTTCTGCATGATGTGCTCTGCTGGCCCGGATGCTCGCAGCAGATTGGGTATTGCCCGTCGCAGCCGCAACTACATAGCCACGAAGGTACCGGTTTGGTCCTGATGTTCGGCCGCGTCTGCGTAGACGGCACTGGTGTCGTTGGCATGAAGATCGACCAGAGTTTTCGCTATAGCCAACCTCCGCTCGTGGTTGTGCTTGGGGTTCACATTCCTTGGGAAGGTACAGACAAGAGAGAGAGAGAGAAAGCAGACGGTTGCGAATACCACTCGGCATCTGATTGTTGGCCTCCCGCTTGTCTTCTGTGGATAGTAGACCCAGGTGTTGGAGAAAATGATGACCTGTCCGTTTACCGTATAGGCGTTCCATCTGGGCGATTCGTTGGGCTTCAGCAATGTCGTCCAAGGTGTGGTGGACACTCAGGGCCAGGCGGTTTTCAGTACTTGAGCTCTGGAGAAGTCCCAAAGCCGTCTTGCAGGTCTTGCGGATGATGGCGCCCCCCTTCACCCGCTCGCACAGCGGCCAGTTATGGAAGGCAGCTACGTATGCGATATGGCTGATGGCAAATGACTGTACGAGGTGGGTGAGGATTCCCTCTTTCATTCCTGGTTGAAGTGTGGAGATACGCCGGATGAGACGTACCGCCGCAGCAGCCTTCGTCGCTAACTTGTTGACTGTTGCACCATTGACGGGGTTACGCTCCAAGAGTACACCCAAGACACGTATCTTCAGTAGAACGGAAATTTGAGCTAGTTGGATCTGATTCAAACACGTATCTTGTCGACCTCGGGAATCATTTGGGCTCCCGCCGTGGACACTGTGATGGTAGTCGTTCACTGCGTTTTCCGCCGACCCTTAGGTGGAATGATGAGAAACTCTGATTTTGAAAGGGAACAGATGAGGCCCGTCCCGTCGAGTTGGTCTTCGATAACATTCACTGCTTCCTGGAGTGTATCTTCAATGTGGCCGTCGCTACCGCCCGTAACCCACAGGGTAACGTCGTCGTGGTAGGTGGTATGCCGGACGCCTTGTCATGGAGCCTTGGGAAGTGCCCACACTGCCGAGCTTCTTCTCTGGTAGTTGTAGATCGCCGGCGCATATCTGCGTGTAGCGACGCGTGAGAAAGTCATGGATGCAGTCGTACGTTCATTTCCCCGTGTTCAACTTGGTCACTTGTGCCAGAATCGCAGTATCGCACTTTGTCAAAGGCGCTCTGGATATCGAGGCCCAGTAGCACCTTGTTGTCTCGGGTGTTCGTGACGTCGTCGATGATTTAGTGTTTGGGAAGGAGTATTGCATCTTGTGTACTCAACTTCTCCCGGAACCCGATGATAGAGTCGGGGTAGAGTTCGGCGTTTTCTAGATAACGTTGCCAGCGATTCATTAGAACGTGCTCCAGGGCGTTTCCCACACACGAAGTGAGCGAGGTCGGTATGAGGTGCTCTATGCAGGGTGGCTTGCCTTGCTTCGGAATTAACATAGTCTTAGCCGTCTTACATTGGCTTGAGAGTCGACCTTCTTGCCAGCACTTGTAGTAACGTGGGAGGGATTCGAAAGCGTGATCGTTAAGATTATTAATGGCCTTGTTCGTTACGTGGTCGGGGCCCGCAACCGACTTGCAGTTGAGGGTTTGCAGGGTGGCTCGCTCTTCCCAAACTTCAATGTCACGGTCTAGCCCATCGTTGTCCGTTCCGCCGTATTCCGGGTGATGGTCTGTGGATGACACTGGTAGATACTTGTCATCCAAGCGCTTTCTCCCAGTTCCATGATGGCTCTGTGTAGAGTTCGGGCAAGAGTATTGTGGTGATAGCTGTTCGTCTTAGTCTCGTCGAGTAAGTGCCTCAGCATACCCCACGTTCTGCCCTTGTGGAGTTGCCCATCGGCCTCGCTACACGCTTCGTGCCATTACTGGGTCCATAACACCTTGCAGTGTGCTTCGATCTGATGGTTGAGAACAGCAATCTTCTGATGGAGACGTCTGTATGTGCGTTGTGTTTTCCTGCGCGTTTAATGAACCGCTTGGCCTCAAGTAGGTGAGCAAGTCGACTATCCCTCTGGTCGATACTGCCCTCTGTCTCGATTTCCTGATTTACAGATAAAGTATTCGATACGACGACCTCTGCCCACTTCTCGATATCGTTTATATCTATGCGCTCCTCCGGGAGACGCCGGCGAAACTCGTCCCAGTTTGTAATACGATTTGTTTGGGTAGTGGGGATACTGTTGGGATCGATGAGTGGGATGACAACTTCGAGGACGTAATGGTCGCTACATTAATCGTCACCGGTGTTCCGGCACCGCGCCCCTCGTGAATTTCTCACAATACTGATGAAGGTTAGGTCTGAAGTAGTATCGCGCGTAATCGATGTGCCAATGCGTTTAGGGTATGTCGGATCTGTGAGGAAGTGCAAACCGGCAACCGTTGCGTCTTCTAGTAGAATGCGGGCCGTGACGGTCGTTTTCGCGTACCCACAGTCTTGGTGCGGTGCATTAAAGTCCCCGCCAATTAGTAGTATGTTTCCTGCAGCCAGTCGGCTTGGCTTGTTTATAAGTGCGCGAAATCGCTGCTTTCAATGTGCCAGATTGCTGTATACCATGACTAGAAAGGTACTCTCTTTGAGCTTCTTGCCCGTAATAATTTCAATGCACAGTGCTCAGTCGCGATGTTGCCAATGCGGTCGTATTCCACAAATGTAATTAATTTGCGTTCGAAGAAGCAGACTCCTCGCCCAGCTACCGTGGCCGCGGCGCGTGCGCTCGGTGGACTTGCATGCTTGCGGAAGCCAGACAGCTTCGGCGTGAGTTCGCTTTGTGTTTCCTATACCATGATGATATCAGGTATGCGGGTGAGGTGCTTGAGCCGCTATTGTAGTAGTGCTTTCTTCCTGCGTAACCATTGCACTTACAATGCCATACCAGAAGATATTTTACTCGGGGAGTCATTGTGTAAATTGGCCGGGCATGGATTGCTGGATGACGCATTGCATTTTCTAGAAATCTCCTCTTAGTCCAAGGTGCGTCGTAAGCATTTGCAGTTGCGCTTGCATCTGCATCATCACATTTTGCATGTTCTGACATGTCTGGCGACTTTCCTAAGGCGTTAGTTGGTCACCTTGACGAAGGCTTTAAAGCGGTATTCCAATTTCTCAAGTCGCGCTAAGGCCTTTTGGTCCTTGGCAGCCTCGAGAGCTCGTCGTTTGGGCGTCGGTCCCATATCACGTTGGTGAGCCCTGGGGTCTTGTTCGGGCACCGATCCCTGGGTAACGGGTTCCGCCAGCCGAAGGTCTTGCCAAAGTCTTTTTTGGCCGGCTGGTTGTGGTTGTTTGCGTTTGTTGCCGCAGTGCGAGGAGTTGGTCGAGCTTCGCATTGATGCTGTTGTTTGTATGTTCGAGATCAGCGATCTTCTGCTTGAATTCCTCATTCTCCGCACGAAGGGCCTTGACGGCAGCGTTCTCCGCGGGGGGTTGACGCTCTGGCATCTTGGGTTCCTTGAGTGTATCTGCCCAGGCAATACGTTCCCTAGGTTGTGACAGTTTTCGCTTACGACTAACACTTAGCTTACTATTAGTTGTTTGCCTGCTACTGCTACGTGTTCGCACCTTCCTCTTGTGCCCTCGACCGAGGTTTGCCGCAAATGGAGGGAAGTTCTGGGAAACGGTGCAGGTGCTGGATCCGCAAGTCCTCCATCTTACGATTCCATTGTCTGCGCTTGACAACATAGGGCACTTGAACTTGTTTGTGCACTCCCGGGTGCCAGTCACGTGTTGGCCACCGCACAGCTTGCATTTAGTTTTACAACGACGTTCGCGATCCGCGTTAGGGTTAGCTTCACCACATGCAAGGCAAACTCTAA